>JANHFX010008347.1:0-31948 GCA_027560015.1 Chloroceryle amazona
CTAAGGCATTTAGTAATTAGTTATTAAGTACTATAATAATTGTGTAGTATCTCTTAAAATCTATTTAGATCTGGCTACCAAAGCAAAATATTTATAATTAATTCTGTTGACCAAGAAAATAACAGTTACCTCTTAGTGGATGTGCCTTTCCATTGTGGTAACTTTCTAATTGAAGTCTGGTAATTTTACATGATTCAGAAGGTTTACAGAATAATCATACAGTTCCTTATTTTTTCAGAATTGTTTCCTCCTGTGCTCAGTCTGAAACACTCTGACCATCTTTTAGCATCTCCCAAATTCCCCAACAGTTACAGTTACTACATTACCTTTGAGACTCTGCTACATGGGAAAAAATAACTCCAAAAAGACGAGTTGCTGCACTGATAACAGACAATACAGGAGGTAGCGGTTTAGGTACTGAATCACCTTTTGCAGCTCTCTCATAAATAGAGTAAGGGTCATACTCCAGGCTGCCACCAGCTATGCTGTTACCTAAAAGGAGCTGTAAGAAGGAAAAAAGCAATAGCCATATTTTTAACCAAGTCAAACCCAGCACTGGCCCAAATAACCAGAACTAGATGAAAACTTAGTATCACCATTCTACTCGATCAAAAAGTACCTGCTCTTCAATAAATCGGTGGTCAGTTTCCTGCAGTAAGGGACCAAGTAAAACAAGGTCATTCTCATTACAAAGGGATGGAAGCAAGAATGTAGAGGCATCAATCTGGCTGTCTGGAACAGTCAAGTCAGCCATTAACTCTTTTAGAACAGCACAGAAGCTTCCTTTAAATTAAAGGACAAAAATATTAAAAAAATTTGATTAATTACTTTCCACAAACAACTTCAGGAACAAGGTATTTATCCTGAAATAGCAACATCCATCAAACACTTTCCTTAAGTCTTCAAATAGCTAATTGGAGAACTTTCTTGCTACAGGAGAAACACCAAGAGCTCTACCTATGTTAATCAAACTAAGCACAAACAGCAGCCTAGAAGCTGAAAAATAGAGACCTTTACCTTTACAGAAGGCATAATGCCATACAGCTACTAATCCAATGAGTTAGTTACATTTACAGTTGTAATATGTAGATGAAACATTATCTTGGAAATAGAACCATCTTTTCCCAGCTTAAGAAGTTCGTACTTTGGATCAGCTACGTTGCAAAGTCTTAACCATTCACATATGATGGAAGATAGCAACTAAAACATGTTAAATGTATTGCACTGATGTTCAAGTTAACCTAATAGATTCTTCTCATAGCTGTCACTGATGAAATAACACAAAAAAAACCAGCTACTACGCATGCAGACTCGCAGTAAGCCTTCATAAAGCTCTACTGCTTGAGCAGATCTCGACAGCAAGAGAAACATCAGAGAGGCAAAAACAGAGCAGAAACGACTAAACAGAGCCTACACAAGTCCTAGTTTCTTAGGCCTCAGAAAGCTGAGAAAGAAGCTTGGAGCTGTCAATAATCTGTTTCCAACTGTTTGTTTTGCGGGGTATTTTGTTTTGTTCATTTTGTGATCAAGAAAACAAGCTTTGCACATTATTTGCAAATACTAAAAGCTTGAGTTCCAAATCCTAGTCTAGGTGTCCATCACCAATTTTCTCAAACAGAAACAACTTGCAAGTTTCTAGCCTCTGGCTAACTACCATGATCAAAGAAAATGCAAAGAAATAAATCCATGAGCTGGTGAAAGCTTCTCATTCAGTGTGTCACTCTGAGCCATGCAAAATGTCCCCGGCTGTGCAACACAAAAGTTCTCAAAATATTCTTCCTAGTGATAATGACATCGAAAAAAAAAACCATCCTGGATTCCCTACTCACAGTTTTCCCAAATAACCCCTTTTTAAAAAACTTCATATTTACAAAGACATACAGTTTCTGCATAAAGCTGTCATACTGGAAATAATATATCTGTATCTCTTGCCAACTTTAAAAACTATTTTTTTTCCCCTCACATTATTAAATGTGAAAATATGTAAGAGACCTTGAAAATAAGTTCTGGCAATATAGGCATTTCCATTCTTTCCCCACTGTCATCCTGCTGTATTACAAACAGGTGGCCAACTCAGACTGTCAAATTACTGGTTTGATTTAAGGCTATTTAAAAAACTTTCATCAGGGTGACCACCTGTTTATTTATAACAAACTTCTTAAACTTTTCTTCATTTATTGGTACTAGAATGCAGCATCCTCAGTTAAGATGCTCTCTCACAAGACTCACACTTTGCAGGTGACACTATAAAACACTGTCTATTTTATCAGTAAAGTCAGACCATATGCAAAAATCCCAAACACACCAAGAAATTGCCAAACTCACCCATACCTAAATATTCACAGTTTAAAAAACACTGCCCATATGATGAAAGAGCAGAAGACTTAACTTCCTCTAAGTGATGGAGGTGTCATTTTCAGTCCTTTCAGAGCAAGTGACAAACGAGCATTAGACACTATGCTTCAAGTGTTACATACAGCCTTCTAATGTGACAACAGCTTTAAGGCAGAGATCAGGGATTTGTCCTTAGGAAGAGTCAGCAGTTACCACTAGATGGAGCAGATTATTTGAGTGAAGATTCCCTCCATAATACAGAGGACACAGCCAATTCAGGGCCTGGCTGGCCCATATTCTCTCTGTCCTGATGAAATACCCTGTACTTCTCTCTACAACTGTCAAAAACATTCTGGTTCCTTATTTAAGTTCACACAGTGCTCTATGCAAACAACTGAAAGATGAAAAAAGGTATTTATTGTTTTAGCTGAACTGTTAGACCTGTGCATAGTTACTGGATTAGAGGATTACATTTTCAATACAGCTAGACACAGATACAGGGAATTAAGTCTATCCTCAAATTTTGTTAAAGTTTTTCTTTAAACACAACCTTTTTCCACAATCTGCACAAGATCAGCTTAATATAACTTTAATATATGTCTACTTGAAGCAATTTAATTATTTCAGTGAACTATATGCAAGTGGTTTCTGCTAAAATGACACTTTTTGGATTCAGGATTCAGTGGAAAATAAAACAGGCAAAGAAAGTAAATTCTTCAGGTGGTTTAAAAATTGCAATATTCTCTACCTTCAAGTTTCAACTAAAAATAGGACAAAAGTCTGTGCTTAGAAGAGGGAAAAAAGATGATCATGAACACTAGCTTTTCAAAATCACAATAACTTCACTACAATTTCATCAAATTTAAACAGAGGAGATAAATTGCTTTTATTAGAAAAGGTAGAACTGATTCTTGCTAGATGAATAATGTTGAACAAAAAAAACCAAAAATGAGCCCACAGTATTCTTAATGGATTTCTCTTTTTAAGGAAATACATACCTTCATAGGTCTTTGGAGGTAATACTGCTAGTAATTCATAAAGTTTATGTCTGTAAACCATTGATGGTGTTTTTAAAGAATTTCCATATGATTTATGTATTGAAGGAAGCCTTAAAATATAAAAAGCACATCAGAGATATTAAAGACTTGAAGTGTGATGTAATAATATGGTTCCCTTTGTACCACTCCACTGAATACTTTAGAAATCTATACATAAGTACAGTTTTGATTTGCATTACCAATAACAGGAGTAAAACAATTTATTTCACCTGTTCTGACAAAAAAATCTGTCCTTCGTTTCCAGTCATTATTTTTACTGAATACTAGAGAAATAAACAAAGTTTTCTATTTCCTTTGATTGTATCTATATTTATTACAACTGACTTTTTTGTGGTTATAGCTCTGTGTTTAGAGCCCAAATACATTAAACCATTACAGAGTTTCAAGGCAAAAGTTTAAAACTTATAAACCCCTTTCCAGCTTAGCTCTGAATATACATACAAAAAATGCCCATGTCTAAAACTTTTTGTCCAAGTATGCTCTTGAATTTTGCTTTTCAATTTCTAAAAAATGACCATGCCTAAACACGAATGTGTATATTTGATTAAAAAAAGAATAAAATCACTAACAACAATACCATGCAAGAATTTCTTTCCTAGCTTTTTTACACACATTATGATGCTAGCTCAAGTCTTCAGCTATACAGCTGATTCCTATACTCTGATTTTTGTACCTTGAAAAGAAAGTTCTTTAGAAAGTGCACTAAATCAAATATAAGAAGATTAGGCTGCAGTTTTTCAAAACAAGAATCTCATTTAACAGTTTTATACCCACACTTACTGTGTCAATAACTCAACAGCACTTGGGAGAGGAGGAAGAAGTCTCTGAACAACTTCATCCGTAAGAAGACCAGCACAGTGGGAAACAAAGCTTTTGATAGCTAGAAAAGGAATTGGATTTTAACTTACTTAGTGTGAGATATCTAGAAGAAAAAACAAAAAATCACAGTAACAGTTGTCATGACAACGTAAGGATTGATAAAATTAACTTTTCTCTTTGGTTCTTTTTTCTATGTTCATAAAATCTTTCCAGCTGTGAACAAAACAACAACAAAAAAATCACATTACCTCAGTAATAATTAAAAAGTAGAAAGAAGCATACAAAGAAATTTAAAATATTTTGACCAATAGTTTAAGAAACTGATAAAAATCTCCAGTTAAAAAAGGCATATTTACAGATGCACTGTCTGAGTGTTTCAGCTTGGATATTCATATCCTGACTTTTAATTGCATATATAAATGCAACCATTTTTTTTTCTTTTTTGTTATGAATTAAATTATGGTTTATAACTCAAATTTATGATAATTCTATGATGATAAGAAGAAAAAATTAGGAATAACATGATTATCAGATGACCTGCTGCTCACTTTACTAGTTTTCTATTAAAATTTAGCTTATGTATTGTACTTTAAGAAACAACTTATAAGTACACAAGTATTTTTCATTATTTACAGAAAATTCAACTTCAGTTTAATTTTCAATAAGCACCTAGAGAATATACAGTATTAAAGACTTATTTTCAAAAGAAAACAAAATCAAACCAGTTGTTTAGACTACTTCTAAGATGAAATGACTATTGAATCCCACGCTTTCTGAGAGATGTTAGTAGTGAGAGAGAGGAGTGATCCCTGTCCTAGAGTTCACGTTTCTTCAATGCAAAGCAGCCTTTAATACTGTAGAATACACAACTGAAACTCATTATTTGAAGATCACTGGAGTCATCTCTTGGAAACCCAAGTTCACAAAATTTTGTGATGAAAATCTGCAACCTACCACAGAGCAGCCCAGTACATAGTACTCTCTACTGGTGGTGAACTGAAACTTCCTTTTTACCCGAGTCTTGCTACTCTCAGAAATGTGTTCAACTGACTTACTGATTCTATTTTGCTTACAGCAAGCTACCTAATAGAAAACAAAACTGCTATTTACCAAATAGAATAGACTTTATAAACAACAGAGCATGCTTTGGTTTAAGTCTTCATTTATTACTGTGATATATATATGTTAAACGAAAGAGAAGCAGCCTTCCTGATACCATTTACTACTTAGAAATCAACTGATTAAAAGAACAAGAGGAAAAATCTTCTTCATTTTTTTGTTTGCTTTTTACAACTTTTTATACTCACATTTATATATACAAACATTTATGTTGCGGAGTAAATACATCTTTTACCATCCAGTGAAGAAAAATCAGTATGAAGGATTGTTCTTTCAGAAGGAAAAATAAGCAGAGAGCCCACCTACAAACATGCAGAGAAAGACACAGTAAATCCTGCTTACCACAGAGAGCACCAGCACGACCTTCCAGTGTCACCTGCCAGGTAAATGAATCTCCCCGCGTCTTCTCTGTTTCTAGGTCTTTTGGAGCTGGTGGAAAGATGCACTTCCATAGTAACAGCATTCGTGGCAGATGGTGCTGGACAACTGCAGGACCTGTAAGGGTTAACAGTCATCATGCCAATGCAAGGATTAATAAAATTACTTTTTCTCTTCATTTCTTTTTTCCTAGGTTGTCAAAATCTTTACAGCTGTGAACAAAATTTTATGCTGCTTTCCCAACCTTCTCATATTTAATTTCTCAGTGTTTACTGTCTTGATACTCCACTTCCATACATAACTACATGCCCACTGACACGTTTACAACTATGCCACCAAGCCAACAATAACCTCTGTTTTACTAGGTACAGAGTCTGTGGTTCACCAGTATAAAAAAGAGATTTGAGAGTGATGTTCAGAAAAGCACACATTTGTTAATGCATAAGGTGTGTTTTCCCTACTAGTTTTTTTAGAATTATTTTGAAGTGGTTTATTAAATGAAACATCAGAAGAACTGAAGTCAGAAACAGAACGTAGAACAGCTTAGTGTAATTTAAGACAACTGTAAAAAGGTAGTACCTAAGGTCATGAGAGCAGCTATCAACAGCCATCCAGCCTGTGTTCGCTGCAGTGAAATGCGACTGTTCTGAGAAGCGGAACACAACAAATCCTCTGCTACTGTCATGATTACCTTCAAAGTTAAAGAGAAAAACAGAGCATCAGCACCCCTGTAATTCTATTTCGGTGTCCCCAGATAGAATGTTGTTAATAATATAATAAAAAACTCAGTATAGACAACATCCTTCTACCATTTTTTTGCACTCTATAAATTATTTGGACAGTATAGACAACATCCTTCTAAAATTTATTTGCTTACTCATAAAATGTCAAGAAAGTTTGAAATTTGTACACTTGCAAAACTTCATGAAATATTAAGTTTGAAAATATTAGTTTCTCCAGTTCCATAATGCTATCAGGTGGTTGCAAATGACAAAATTTATTTTTATAGATTCCTCATAGTATAAATATTTGATTTTGAAATTAAAACAGTACCCTTGTTGAATTACACCACTAAAAATCATTAATGTCTTAATATGCTTAAATTACCCGTATAAAATAATAATAAAAAAAAAAAAATCTTAGAAAGGATTTAATTTCATGATTTCTGACAATTTTTCTCTCTATGTACCAGGAGAAGTGTTTTGGTTTTGAAGAATTTTTAAAAAATGAAGTATTACTAAAGAAGACTAAATGTATAGAAGCCACAAATTATTTTGCTTTCTTGAATAGGTTCCACCTGCAACTCTATCAAAGGAGAATGCATTCATATAAAACAGCTCCTGTCCAGGTCATTACTGTTTACACTTGATATTTCCTTTTCAAAACTGCTTTTTTTAATACTGGTCTCTTTCAGCTCCTCGGAAGAGAAGCTAGTCTCTAATCTGGCAGTGTTCCTAGGAGAGAATGGAAAAGGGCTTTTGTCAGATCCTCTGTTCTTCCTGCTGCCAGCTTTGTACAGAATACAGTGTTTCTCCCACACTTTTCCATGCCCTCCCACACATCCACCGGGCCCTATTTCAATCTATTCTATTTCTCTAAAAGAAATCTTTGTCAAGAATTATGTTTCTCTGTTAAATAGAAACTTTAGCTCTGCTTAGGTGTATAGTATTTCAATGGCACTTCTTATCTAACTAGGCAAATTACATTCATTTTGTTCCCTCCCCAGGTTCTTTCAGGAATCACGAGGAAAAGTTTTTAAAAGAAAAACTGTATTTTTCCTTTTGGTTTGTTTTTTTTTTTACCTTTATAAATTCTTTCATCACTTGGGACTTTGAATGCTGAGAATTGTAGCTAGCAATGTCTGTTAGAGTGGCATGGAACTGTTAACACTCAGCAATGTGGAAAGGATGGACTGGAATCACTGCAAGGGACATTTTTTGTGATGTGCCAAAGCATTCCTTTCATCTTACAGTGGTGTATTAACAAGAAAAAAAAATAACCCCCCCAATCCCGGTGTCAAAGCGTGACACTTCTCTAATGTCCACTGGCTCCGTAACAGGTATTTTCAGGACTGAGAATCAAAGTTATGCACAAAATTGGCATGTACTGCTAACAGCTGTGTTGCACCATGGTTTTCCAACTCTGAGTAACATGGCTAAAGTTCTCAGTGAGATGGAAACAGCTTCTTCTTCTTCTGGACTGTATTTCTACATCTACATATCTCTCAAACTGCAGAGCACGGTATATGCCACCTGTGCTAGTGGAGAGATTGGTACAAGCATCTTAGGCTATGTTAATGCAGTAAGTTTGTTACATTTTCTCCAGGCAGGCATTTTTTTAGACTGTTCTATTTAAGTCCTGACATCTCCACAGGATTTAACTGTGTCTCAAAACAACAAACAAAATTCTCCACTAACAAACTGCTCCATTAGAAAAAGGCAGCAGTATGAGTGGTTAACAAATCATTAGCGACATTTCCTCATTAATTCACAGTCCTGACACATGGGAAAAATACTTGCTTATCGAGTTATGATGCACTTCAAAATCCCCTTCTTGAGGAAAGGAAGTAATCAGTCTATCGGATTCTGTGATTGCATCATAAAGAATACAGAGAAATACTACTGCAGAAACATGAAAGAACTGCCTACAAGCAAAGTATTCAGAGCATACCTTCCCTTTTCCATGTGGAATTCCTAATGGACAGTGCTTTATTGCACCCAGCAAAGCAGCAACAGCAAAACTGTAGCCAGTTACTGCTTCTGGGGAGGATTTCAATGCACTAAGACGTTCAATGCAACGATCCAAGAGCAGGGACACACAGGAGGGCAATGCTACTGCAATACAGCGTAAGCACCAAGCTGCTGTGAGTCTCACTGAAGTGCTGGTATGATGGATGACAGAAATTACTGCTTCCAGAACTCCTGAAAAATAAAAATGCATAAACACACTTAAGAAATATGCAAGTGGATTGTCAACAAGCAAAAAGTGTATACAGAGGACTGGTGAACATACCACTATCTGATTTCTGTACTTCTCTTTAAAAAGTGTTCTTGATTTTTATTGTGAAATATTTCTTACCAAATATAAATATTTCAGTATTTTTCAAAAAAAAAAAGTTAACCTGAATGAATAGTAACAAGAAGGAGAAGCCCAAACTTATTATGCGGTTATACACCAACATGCATAGAAAACCTGTAAGTATTCTCAAGAAAGCAGAAATCCCACAGTGGAAACAGATGTCCACTTGAATCCATCCAGAAAAAGTGCAGCAAAATGAAAACAATGAAGATTGATGAACATACCCAGCTGAATCAAACTAACTTCCTACAAACATTACAAAGTGCTGGACTTTACTAACGGTGTTAAATTTGATACTGAGTATTGTTTGTTGTTTTTTTTTTTTCTAAATTAACATACTGGTAGAGGTTGGAGAAGTTACAGAACTCTTTGGGCAATGCCTGAAGATTTTCTACAGCATGTAAAGTTGTTAACTTCCCCCTTTCGTTTTCTATTTAGTGGAAGAAAACGGAGAAGAAGAAATAAGGAGGTTCAGGTGAGGAGGCTACAGGCCAGAAGAAAGGTTGCTATAGTCAATTCCAGACAAAGGATCTCAACAGTTATAAAGGAACTGTCAGTCTAGACATAAGAAATCAGAGAAGTTCACAGCAAACAAAGGAATGTATTTTGTATTCTGGTCCCCAAAATAATTCAGGGCTTGTACCTGTACTGGAGTCTTGCAGTAATGGTGCTGCTGTAGTTCCTAAGCCATGGATGAGACTTCCAAGTTCCTGAAGTGCACACACGAGCACATGCTGACTTGCTGTTACATCTGTTGTACTAATTCTTGTTTCCAGGTTACTGTCACTCATTGTAGCATCTGATGACACAATATAGGAATATCCCCATGAAATCATTACCAAAATGAACCAAACAGATCAGAAAAAGGATTTTGCTATGGTAAGTTGTTTATAGTACCAAATGAGCCTTTAACATTACCATTTTAATTATTGACCAGTATGATTTCATAAAGGTTTAGCTCTGCTGTGACAAGTAAATTTCTATTACTCAGCTGGATAGTGTAATGGAAACTACCAAATATCTTCTCTTTACGTGATGGAGTACAATGTCTAGTAAGAAGCATGCTATTCTCAGCCTCACCAGAAGTGACTTGAAGAGATTATGCTTTGATATAACTTGCCAGATCTTACTATATAGGAGGAAAAAAGAAAAGGAAGGAAAGAGTGAAACACCGCAAGAGCGAGTGAGGGAGAAGGTGGTGGTGAGAATAAAGAGAGAGAAAAAAATCTGTTTGTTTTTGGGGAGGTTTGTCTTTTAAGACACAAATGATAATGTCAGATTAGATATGTAACATTTAGATAACTAACTAGGATACAATATGCAGCTGTATACCAGGGGACATGCACAGCATTCTCCTTCTTTTCTCCTACAAGGTCAATGGTGGGAGATCAGCACCTTTTTTTTTGAAGCTGTGAAGCTTTATCATGCAAGAGATCTGCTTTCTGCAGAAGAAATGCTCATTTTGTCTATTAGGAAAAAATGCTTCTTTTTTTAAAACCATCACTCATGCCAGCTGCTTTGAACAGGAAGGCAGAATCTGGATATATATTAACTGCCAATTTAACTTTTATGCAGTAGTGAAATATAGACAATGTTGTAAAATATTTATTATTTTATTACATTCATTTGTAATTGGTTCAAATTACATTTGCCAGGGAAGAGGTATTAAAATAGATGTTTACACCTGTGTGGGTACAAACATGCAGAAACACAGGCACTCACCAACAAATAACCAGCCCAAGCTAAAAAAATGCAGTCCAACAAAATCTTCTACATTATTATGCTAATGAATCAGCACTTTATATTCTATTTCTGCAGTCTTGGGATTAGCGAAGTTGGACAATCACTTAAAAAAGAAAAAACAGAGGCCCAAACAGATAATCTTGTTAGACTCATACCCACAACTTTCTTCAGTTTCCAGATGGTCTGACAAATCTCCTTGGCAGCTGCAATTTGAGCTTTTTCCCCAAGAAGGCCTCCTACTGTAGCTCGAAGGATAAATGAAACACAGCGGCGACAGCCGATAGCATCCGTCTGACTCTGAATAGCCTTAGGGTGAGACTGAGACACCAGATCTAGAACATGGGAAAGGAAGGCAGAGAAGTTCCTTTCAAGCCATTGTGCTCCTAATGTAGAGACAAATACCACATATGCCTGGAAAAGATTTGAAAAGAAGATGCATTTTAGACCAAGTCATCTGGAAAACCACTGCCAGCTATCCCC
Source organism: Chloroceryle amazona (assembly GCA_027560015.1). Lineage (NCBI taxonomy): Eukaryota > Metazoa > Chordata > Aves > Coraciiformes > Cerylidae > Chloroceryle > Chloroceryle amazona. The sequence goes on from JANHFX010008347.1 coordinate 11,010, forward strand.
AAACATTTCTTTTTATTTTTTAGTTTGGGCATGTTGCCACAACTAGAGTGTCACTAAACTGTGATTACTCAAACATTTATGCATCCATAAATCCTGTATTTTCAGGTAAGTGCAATTTTTGGGGGATCTATTTAAGTCATTTAAATGACTATCAAAAGCGTGCTAGCAATTTTTCAGCCTGCTTTGACTGGAAGTTAATTCAAGCTGCTTGCCTGTGTTATTTCATCCCACAGTGTGAGAAATGGCAGTTTATTCTGCACAGGCACTTGTTATGTAAAACACCGTGTTTGGTCTCACTGAACAACAGCTTCCAGCTATTTAACATTCTGCACATGGAACCCAAATTTAATGTATGAATGCATTTTAAGAACTACTATGTTACAAAACTATAACCCATAACCCTGAGAGAACTTTGTTATTATAGGCTTTGAATTAGGGAATATTTGCAGCCCCCCAGCACTGCTCTTCATCTCAAAGGATTTTAATTGTTTGCCTTGCTGTGGAGGTACCATAAAAAACCCCTACATTTGTCACAACAAAGAGAAAACACAGAGTTACTTTACAAATCCAATCACCACAAGATCATTTATTTTGTCACATAATACGCTCCCTCACAAATGCCTTCCATGTGCAAGTTGGGAATTATTTTTAATTAATAGATGTGCTACCATCAAGAAAAGGGAATAAAAAATTACAATATGCAAATGATTCTTCCTAAGAAAGTTCACTATTTTTGTCTCATACATACTTTGTCTTGTGTCTTATATGAACAACAAAATTATTCACATAAAACAAAGTGTAGTTCTGGAGGTGGAGAAATTGTACTGTTAGATCCTGTTAGCATCTAATTGCTCTTGACAGATACTTGTTAGGCCTCACAATGTACCAATACCTTACCAGCACATTCCACATTTGAAAACTGAGGAATTTAATAGGATCAACAGACTTGTGAAGAATTCTACTGGCTATTTTTTTAGCTACATTGGCTGTGTCTTGAACAAATACAAATCCTTCTTTCACATGTAAGAATCATCTGCAGCATTTTTCTTCTTTTCTAATTTATAAGCTGCAATTCACATAATCATGAATACGTAAGTGCTTTCTACTTACAGGCACTGATAGACACACAACTTCTCAAGTTTTTCTTATAGAAACATTAACTGAGCCAGAATGGTTAAAAATACTGCAGATTGTACCATCTGGCACAGGTACTACTGTGTTAATGTAGAAATGCATGGAAAAGGAGACAACCTCCAAAAAACCAGTACAAGTAGTAAAAACACTGAGCTGAAATATCTATTCCTGGAAAACTAATAAAACCACCATGTATCCAGAGCACCCCAGGAGTCTGGCATGTGTTTCCCAGGCAAATAGCTGTCAAGGTATTACTGTTACCCAGCTTTTCTGTCTCTCTGCCAGAAGTTAATGCTTCCACCCAGCATGATCTCAGCATAGAAGACAATTTGTGAGCAACTTCTAGCAGTTTCAGTGTGAAGTCTGGCTGCTTCTATCAGTAATTCAAGCTAATTAACATTTGGGTTTGGGTTTTTTTTCACTGCACAAGTTGAAATGCTGAAAAACTGACAAAGTGGATGTATCAAACAGCTGTGGGGACTGTAACAGATTAAAATAATCCCAGCTGTTTGAGATGTAAATGTTCATCATGACCTTTAGTCTTGATTCACATGTTTTTTCCACTAAATTCTGTTTTCCTTGTATTTCATGCACTTACTTAAAGCAGAACCAAGCTTTCAGAACATTCTGGGAATGTCCCTATATAGAAGGAAACTAGTCCAAGTTGAAAGAATACTTGCAACTTCTCCCTTTCGTTTTTAGCCATAAAGTATTAAGTTTTAAAATAAAATTTTGAGGAAAGTACTTATTTATATCACTTACTTGAAATTAGTATCCCATGAAGCTTTCACAGTAATACATATTTAATTTTGAAAATTTCAAATTATCAGGTAATCAACATGAAACATGAAAACTCTTTTTTTTCTTTTCTTTCTAGCCTAACTCAAGACATACATCCTCATTTTCACGTGCGTACATTTCATCACAAATACAAAAAAGGATAAAATAAGAGAGAACTGGAGAACAAACCAGTTATTACAGGAACGTTTAGCCATTGCAGAAAATAATAACCAATGTAATTCAAACCTGGGTGACTCCAACTCTAACATCTCTGCTGACAGAACTGGTCCCTTTCAACATATCACCACTGGCTCGTAGAAAACCACAACTTCCGCGCAGAAATCCAGTTCCCAGTAGCTCCATCACTTCTTCCAAAGAGACTCTGCGGATGTTATGTCTGGTGGATGCTAAGAATAGATGTAAAGCTTCAGAAAAGTATCTCTGTAAAACTTGTTACATTTTAAAAGAAAATTTTCAACTCTACAATAATTTTAGAAAAAAATAATAGGCACAAACTGAGTAGCACAATGAAATCCAAATACTGTTTGAGCATAATTCCACATCAGCAACTAAGACATTTTAGGACTTGGTGCTCCAGGGAAGCACAATATTTCTCAAGTTTTTCAGCTTCGGGTGTCTAACAGTTTAGACCATTACCTAATTGGATACATACATTTACCTTCGCTTGGTATTTAACATCTAATGTAAATTCCCTTTGCAAAAAGGCCTGTGTGGCCTACTCCTACTACCCCAGGCTTCCTGAAAGCCCTAACTCTTAACTCATTCCAGCTTACTGCCAAAGACAACCCCCTATTCCAAGCTCCAAACGGGGCTGATAACCTTTCTGCCATGCTTAGCCAGATAAGGGCACTATAGATTTTCTCAGAAAGAAAAGTTTCTCACCTTAGTATTAAATTAGCTCTCCAAAAGAATGAGAATAATAGAATACGTTTACTATCCTCTAGGAAAATTATTTATCCCTAATTCCTATTCTGTTGTTTTATTTCTTGGCAGGGAGTTCATTTAACATACATGGTGAGATACGTGTGTGCAAACTTAGCATGATGCCTGCACACTGTACAAGGTCACTAAGTGACCTACAAATTTTCACTGCATTTTTCATTCTCTTCCAAGTATTGAAATAGGAAAAGGAAAGAGGCTTTGAAATAATTATGTCAAAAAAAAAACCAAAACAACACAAAACAAAACACAACCACCCAACCCAATATTAGTAGGTCATAGGATGCAGTACTTCAGGACTATACACTTGTTACCATGTACTGCTCCCCCAACCTCTCCCTTAGTCCCTTCTAGCCCCCACTTAGCTTCTGTTTCACTTAGCTCTTACTTCTCTTTTACTAAAAATAACTAAAATAACTAAAAATAACCAACCAAAGAGTTAATCACCTTCTTATATAATCCTATCTTAGCACTTTAGAAATAGAACTACATTGCTTGCAAAGATTAACAAAAACTAATGAGTCTATAAAGAGGTCAGAATATTATTTTTTTTTACTAAGGTAATTGCTGACTCTTTTCTTTTATACAGTAATTCTTCCAAAAAAATTCTTAGAAAAATACTTTAAAATCAAGACTTCAGAGTCTCCAATCCAAATACACAGCCACAGAAACTTCAAAAGCCAGTAAATTGGGCTTAAAGGCATATAATTGTCTCATTTGCTGCTTACTGCACTGAAGGTCTCCTCTGACACCATTAAAAGCAGAACAGTCTGAATCACACTTACTCTGCATGCTGTTACATTCTGCTTAAATAAAATTAGATATTTAGCTAGATTACAGATATTTAGAGTTGGGCTCTTAAGATTGGACTAGAAGTGTCCAGTCTAAATGACACAGAAGATTGGAGATGTTAACTGTGCCAGGATGCTTCAGTTAGATCAATGACTGTCAGCAAAAACTGTTACATGGTCTGCTGAGTGAACAAAACTGCATGCTAATTTCTGTTTCTGATCACATTTGTACCGCTAGACAATCCAGATGTGGTATGGATGACTGTGGAAAATCAGCTTGAAGATATCCTTAACTCTTTAGTTTGACAGAGGCACTCCCTCAAATCTTAGTGCTTTCCACACTGCTTTAAATTAACCTTGCCTTTAAATTCTTGAGGCTAATAATTTCTCTCTATAGAACAATAATCTTGAAACACAGAAAAATGGTTTTACCAAATATTTTTCCTTGTTTATTATAAAAATATATGCCTTTATATAGGTTAACACAACCAAAACCACAGCACTTCACAAGGAATGATGTTATGAAAAAGACCAAACCAGAGATAAGAACAGCCAGATGAAGCTCACATTGTGATTTTACTACAGGCATCAATATAACTTGAGAGCCTCTTATCATCTGGCAGATTTTTACAGTTGACGAGTTAGCAAACACAGTACATACTTTACCTGTTGTGTGTTTAGATGTTAAAGCTCTAGCCAATACTGTGCCTAAAAGTTTTGAAACTGATAATCGTACATCGTAATTGGAACCTTCAAAGGATTTAAAACACAATGTCACAACACTGTCCAGGTCTGTACTCCACATAAATACTGCTTCATTCTGAAGTTCAAGAAGACACTAGACAGAAAAGGAAAGGAAAAAATGTTTTTGTGTGGAAAAGCACTCAGTAAAAAATTTAGTTTGCTACATAACACACAGAGTTCTCCCTAACAAAATAAGCATGTTGCTTTTTACTAAAATTACTTGTTTTTTTCCTGCCAAGGCAGTAACAAAGAAAAAAAGATCAGCAAACAATGTATTTACAGCTGTGTTCATCATCCATTAAAACAGAATTTTGTTTAGGGAGCTTATTTAATAAAACCAGCTATTAGAGCACTTTACCTTTGCAGCAGCACAGCGGACTGCCATGGATCGATCTGTCAGACATGACCGGGCAGCTTTGTAAATATCTCTGTGACAAGGAATAGCAGCAGCTCCTAAACCATGTAATATATTTTGCAAACTAAGCATGATTTCATAACGACCTTGAGACTGAAAAATGAATAGTAGAAATGTTAAAGTTTTGTAACCCAAAGCTCCTTGGAAATACAAAATACCTGCTACTGGCCTAGGTAAACAGGGGCTTGGGTCTTTTAAACTTGGAGATCTGTGTAAGCTGAAGTGAGTGAAAGTACATAACTTACTCTGTAAGCAAATAAAACCAGTAATTCTATGTTCTATTAAAAAAATACTCATTGGTACGTTAAAACACAAAACACGAAGTGCAAGCTGAAGCAAAAATGTTCTTATTAAAAAGACAATTAAGTTTCCTAGTTTATCAAGTTCTTTCATGAAATCAGACTGAGAACAGCTGTATTTTTATAGTCTTAATCCATTAGCTCTCTAATAATTCTTTGGAATTTAGACACTGATTTTTACCCTATGACTTTCCACATTTTCTTATGTTTCATTAACATGCACTTTCTCTTATTCATTGGTCCAGTTACTAACAGTAAACATCCTACTATTTTTCCAGTCATCCTTTAAACATGCTGTTCCAATACCTCTGCATTCTTCATTGCTTTAAGCACATTCCCAACGGTGTCAGTAAAACTGTTTCCCAAAATTCTTCCCAATTTTTTGTATAAATAGCCCAAGCATACCACCGCAGCACTAAAACAAAAGCAAATCCAAAGATGTGTGAAAATGGATGCAGTAATAGATGAAAGGGATTAAGACAACTATTGTAATCAATGGGCAAACAACAAAATAACTGAACAGAATGTCCCAAAAATGTAAGTGGATTATCAAAAGGAAAAAAAAAACAAAACCCAAAACCCACATCAAAATGGTCTATGTAAAGCACATACTCATGCTCTAGAAGAAAGGCAGATACATGGGTTGGAAAAATAATTTGGACAATACAAGAATTCAGGTAATAAAATCTTCCAATAAATTTTACAATAGAAATACAATTTTCCTATCTTCCATTAAACCTTAACAATTTTTAACTAAGCATGCCCTGCAGCATGCAGCCTATGGCACTGTGCTATGGCAGATGCTGCTTGAAGTAGCCAGGAACAGGTCTATATACAACTCAGTGGTCAACGGTGGACTTCAAATGGACTGGTAATTAAAATTCTGGCATTTATGTATGACAATATACAGTAGGGAAACACCCCGAAGGAAATAAAAGTATAAGCCCATGTCCTTTTCACTGCACACAGATTCTTAATTTAGTTTCTAGGTGAAATACTTCACAACTGGAGTCCATGTGCTCTTCAGAATCTCCTTTAGTAAAAGCACAAATTAATAAGTATTGGGGGGGAGAAGTTGCTTAATTAAAGAGTGTTGTCCTTTCAATAAACAATTAAGGATAACACTTTGCTTCTGTATTGACAGATCTATAATTAAACAAATTAATGTTATGACTACAAGGAAAAAAGAAATGATATTTTTAATCAGCTTTCAGCTCTTTGGCCAGAACTACTTAAATATGCAGTGATGCTGCTCAGCAGCCCCTTCAACAAAACAACAATTTACTTAGTCCCCAACTGAATTCAAGTATCACATAAAGAATTTTAAAATCTCATACTGAACACATTCTTAATTAGAAGAAATCATTTAATATTAGCAGTAATTCCCTAGATGACAAAGCACGATAAGAAAAACAAAGCTGACATTCTTTATCTCTTATTATACCAGAGTCCTGTTTTCATTAAAGCAACCTATTTTATTACTGCTTTTATCCAACTCAGTACACAGCAACAGTTTGAATTTTAATTTTGTCCACGGTATGGCTGAGCATAAAATTACAATTGCACCATATTATGGTATTGGAAAATACAACTGACTCATTGCAAAAATCAATTTGCAGGAAAATTCACTTGAGGTGCCAGAAATAGGATTAGCATGTGAAGCAAAGGAGGAAGACTGATTCTGCTCGGCTTTGTACATTGTGTACAATTATGTTTTACACTCTCTACCTTTATCTTAAATTTTCTTCACTAGTGAAAGATGTGCACTGTTTCAAAAGTGAAGGTTATTGATAATATTTCTGCACGTTAGGATTTGTTTTCCCTAACCCATCACTAAGAGTTCACATTTCTCTGTTCTGTCAGCTAGGCTTAACGCTTTTAGTTATAACCTATCTTTCAGTTTGTTCTTTGTTGCCAGTTGTTCTATCACCCAATGACCTCTCCCTCTGGGAAAAGGAAAGGAGACCCAGGAGTTGAAATGGAAACAGATTTAATAAAACATAATCATTATTAAGCCCCCTAATAGTAATACTAAAACTAACACTAACAGAAAGCACACTACTCAGCTAATGTAGTGGTCCTGAGCTGTGCACTCCCAGCAGTGAATGCTGGATGCCCAGCACTGTGAGGATTACAGCTCCAGAAAAAGCATGGTGGTCACAGCAAGCAGGAGAGCCAGCCTTGGAGGCACAATGATGGATGAGACCCTTCTGGGGCAGCAGCCATCAGGAGAAGAGACCATCCCAGCAAACTTTCCGATTTATAGTGAGTGTGATGTTTCTAGTAGAAGATAATTGTGCTGGTCAGCTTGTGTCAGTGGCCCTGGCTTTTGCTCCTCCAAGCTTTAGCACCTGGCTAAGGCAAAACGGCTAAAGACCTTGCCCATGTGACCATGGCTGGCCACAAGCTAAAATAAGGTGTCTTCCTAACTTTGTTCTCACTGAAGTGGGTGCTTCAGTTTTCTGAAAAATGCAGCTTTCCTGAATAAAAAACTGACTTTAAGATTCTATCCCAGCAAAATCAGTCCACAAACATTTCAGATGTTTCTGACTAACTAGATCCAGTTTCTCAGCTGGATTATAAAACTTACTCAAAAACTGTATTTTGTATGCAGAGTGAAACTTGTCTGTGTTACTGCTACTCCCAGCAACATTATATGACCATCTTCTCGTTTTTCACACATCTGTCCCTTCATCACTCTCTTATCCATTGCTGGTATTCTCTCTGGCCTGACTTTCAACAGTCTGGCTGGAGATGACTAACTGCATTTTAGCCTTTTGGTTCCTGATGCACACATACAGTATCTAATAGTCCCATACTGTTTGGTTTATTATGTACCTGTTGTAGTGAACTCAGGAACATCATGCCAGGTAAATATACCTTTTCTGCTTTCACTAATGTTAGATAAGTTATTAACGAAAAGCTTTCTGCACCTTTTTTTGGTAACAAGCAGTGTTTGTTTGACTTGCTGTAGAGCCTGGTTTATTCAGCGGGGCAATATGGACTGCAAGCTGGTGTTGTCCCCTCATTGAAAAACAGGACTCAGTTTATTTACTCTATTACCTTAAAGCACACTACCAGTCATTACAGTTCTGAATGACAGCAACAAGTTTAGCATTCCTGAACTCCTAAATAAATTCACTTAGCTTAGCTGTCAGATCACTCAAGGCATTTCTCTCCAGTGGATCCAGTAAATAGTATCTAGCTAGGTACATCTAATTTTGTTCTAATATGCAACCTACACTGACTCCCATCAACAACAAAATTGCCTCTGCACTTAACTCTTCAAAAGTAATATGACATTCAAGTGTTTGAATCTGATTGATTTTGTTTTATTTATGTGAATCATAACAAGAAACTTAAGGAAACTTAACTTAAATATATTTGAAGCTTATTAAACTTTCAAGGGCCATCTGTGTTGTGTAAAGTGCTGACCTGATTTTTCTTCCCCCAACATGCAGCTGAACTTCTTAATCAAAACTTTCCACTGAAGACACAGGAAGGAATATATAAAATGCTACACAAGTACTTAACCACTCATAATTATGCCCTGAAGGCAGCATATATTAAATTATTAAAATAAAAATGTTATAATACCTAGAGGGAAGAAAGCAATTTGAATTTGCTTTCAGGTTTCAGGTTAATTAATTTTCTTTTGTAATACTCGAGTCTAAAAATTATAGAGGTGTAACACCAAAGAAAAAATTTCTTTTTACAGCTGGACATATCCACAGTAATGATACTAATCAGGGAGGCTCCCAAACTCTGTCATATGGTACAAGCTCTACTGGACAACAGCAAAAGTTAGGCAGCATGACCTCTCCTACATTAACTTCCCAGCACGTCAACCTGTCTATCTTGGTATTACTGCAGTTGAACTTTAGGGTTAAAAAAAATACTTACAGTTTTGTAGGCAGATAACTTGGTGAATCATCTTTACTCCGAATGAGTTCATTGCATTTGTCAATTGTTTGGTAAACAGAAAAAGTGTCTCCAGTGCTATAAAGAACAGCTAAATTCTTGGCAACAAGCCGTCTAGTAGGAGGTCCTGGTGAATTGTTTAATAAAGAAGTCAATTGTTCAACCAGTTTCTTCTGGTTTTCCCTTATATCAGCCTGGAAATAAAATCAGTAGCCAGTTAAATTTCAGTTACATTTAAAAAATAAAGATAATTAATGTTAATTATTTTTACTTTTCATTATTGCCATTCTGATAATCCAACATTCCTAACTAAAAATTAACATTTTATCACACCTTCCCACATTAAAAAAAAAAAAAAAGCCATCTCAAGTATTGGAGTATTTTATTCTTAAAAATAAAAATCTAAAAAAAAAAAATAACTAAAACCAAAACCCAACACATTTTTCAGAGCATACTTCTTTCTAGTAGTATTTCAAATTTATTTTCTCTATGGCATTTGTAGCTACAAAATTGCTAAAGCAAAATTGCCTTTTATTGCTTTTTTCATGCCTGATTTAAAATAAAACAATTCACAGAAATATAGCAGTTTCAATTTTACTTTACCAGAGTTTCAAGAAGTTGAGCATCTCTTAAAACAATAACCTATTTTAGTCTTAAATAAAATTTTGTAAATGCTCTTAAAAAAACCCAACAAAAAGAGCCTGGCATTATAGTTCATTTATATATTTTAACACAAATAAATCTGAAATAGCATTATCTAGGTTGGTTGACTGTTACACATCCACATATCCTACTTAGTACTCACTAAATAGCGAGTCAAACAACTGGAGAGTTGGCTGGAAACAGATCTTTTATCATTGAATTAGGAAAATACAAAACAAAGAGAAAGATGTTACATTCTTGCTTGCTAGAAAACTAGCAAATAATTCTGCCATGCTAGGTGGAAGCACGACTGCCATTCTTCATCATGGGGTTGCAAAATCTTGCAGTAATAACCTCAGTTACAGAAATATAATTTAAAATTCCTTTCATTGAACAAGTGACCCTGTCTTTGAAGGGCTGTGAGCAAAAACTGGTAATATTTAGAGAGCTGCTGCTAACACGGAACATAATTTTATTGCATGTAGGTAACAGACATGAAGCAAACAAAACTGAATACTGCTCTTGGGTTTTAAATACATTTTTTAACAAAAAAGACAGAGAGAAATAGCTCTATGATGTGCATTTCTTCTCAAGTCTCATTATACTTACTCTGCTAGTGACTGGTAAAAGTTTTTCCAAAAACTGTAACCATTCAAAAATGAACTCTGCTTTTTGAAATTCACCAAGCTGGTTATATGCTCCTTCATTAAGTAGTAAACTGTGAGCTAACTCCATTCCTTGAAATTTTCCACAATTCTCTTCTCAAACACCACAGAATAAAAAAACCTGACAAACTGCCCAAACTGTGTTAATCAGTCAGATTTTCTTCCTCATTAGTATCTGGTGACTGAATCAGAAGCTTGAACACCTAAACAGAAAAAGAATTAAAAATTACTACAGTCAGCAATCATGTCATATTCATGCTTGGCTTATTAAAAAGTATTTTAAGGAAAACTTAAAATAATAATAAAAAAATACAGTAGTGTCATTTAGGTGGTTTTAGTAATTCTTAAGTGTTTGCAAATGAGATAATAGTAATGATGTAATATGCAAATTAAATATATTTCAGAATATATCAGAGGGGTTCTCAATGAAATACTATTTTTAATTCATCTTGTTTTGCCTGAAGTGAGGTTTTCTAGTGCCCAGATCATGCATATACCTGGAAGTAATGACCAACCACCCCCAAACATAACAACTTCCAGCTATCTAGAACTAAGTGAAGCAATGGCAATAACCTACACGTAACAAACTCCTGTTAGCTGTATTCACAAATATAAATGCTAACAAATTATTTCAACACTTCGGTGTTCTCAGTGCCAAGCAAAGCATAAAGACAAAACAGAACTTCATTGCTGAACAAACCTCTAATATTGTCCTGAAAAAACAAACAAACAACCCCCCCCCACCACCACCACCACAATAACACAAATCCAAACTGGAAAAAAACAATGTTTCAAAACCTCAAAGTTATGTGTCTCAGACTATTTTGGGAATTTCCACATTGTCAATAAGCATAAGCAAAACATGATGAAAAATACTTCTAATAATAAGCTGGGTTCCCCCCCATTACTATTTAAGTTCCATATATCCTCAAACTACAAAATACAGTACTCTGTAGGCTTGGCAAGCAAAATAGTCCAGGAGATTCCAGTAAAATGTCAACTATATTTTAAACTCCAAACCAAATTATCCTTTCCAGAGGTCACTAAGACTGCTGAACATGTATTTCTTCCTGTGTTGTAACAATATTATAGTGTAAAATGATCCATCACACAGTGAATGGACAATACAAAGCAACAGTAAATAATTTAGCACTCAAGTTGTAATCAAATGCACAGTAGAAGGCCACCTTCACTACTTTCTACACATTTTTATGTAAAATTTACTCACAAAGGAAATTAGTCACATCTAATTTACTATAATGAACTGTCACTTCAAATTTACCTGAAATAGCAGGCATCTTGACAAGGCACCACAGTAAAAGTGATAAGCAGGGATAAATATACCTAGCACATTACACCTATATATATTTTATCTGCCTAGGTACACAGACATTCCCAATTTACCAGTTACATCACTCACAGAATTTTATTCTCACATGTTGCAACATAAAAAAAAAAAAAGTAAGATTACACATTTCACTGAATATGTGAGTGAAGCCTTATCTCTGCTCAGCATGAAAATTACATGTACAGGTCACAAACACTTGGGTATTCCTCATCAAGGCCTGTGCCAATGTCTACTGTCTCTAAGTCACCTACTACCACAGCAATTGATCCAACTTCCATGGCCAGCTGAGGATTGCAAATCCGGTTGGTTTCCCCCCCTTCCCCAACTTCAAAGATCACAGATTGTTGCCAGACACAGCCACTTACCTAGAAGATAATTTCTCCTTACTGCAAAAACATTCTCTCTGCTGCTCCAGGTTCTTGGATAAAGGATGTCAAAAAATTTGGTTTTCTAGAGAAAGGCTTAACACAAAGATCAAGAGCAGAGTTAAGAAAGCACGTGAGATAAAAGTGTCTGTTCTACAGCAAACAAGAATTCCAAAGTCTTGCAATACTGACAGTGCTTATTAAGTAATAGCTCATCAACAAGACACTAGACTGGAGCTTCCTAAATATTATAAGTTCTTCATATATTATATTTAAATTGTGCAGATATCCATCACACAGTTTGCTTCATTTCACTACTGAAACCACCTTTCTCATTTCTGTTAATTCAGTTCAGTTGTAAACTAAAGAAAAAACCCTGAACTCAAACAGTATAGTATCATAATTATTTTCTAGAAAGATGATTCCACTGTCTTCATAAGATTCACATTACTTCCATACATCTAAAAAAGCACAAGTGCAAAATATTTATTATATTAGTCTGGAATGCTACCATAAATGAGCATATCCTTATCATTAAGTTATAAACAACATGACAGCATTCATGTCAAAGTAAACCAGAAGAGCTGGCAAAGGTGATTCAACTGTTCTGAAAAATTCATGTACTACAGATACAAGAAGATATGGAGATTATCAGTCCACTCTCCTAGCTCCCAAATATAATTTTAATATTAGAATCAATGGGCAAAACCGTTTCCTTTTAAGTCCCATTCAACTTGAACTGGCAGGCCATGAAATACAGGTTGTATGCTATTTTAAAAGTAAGTGCTTTTCAATCAGTCTTTAAAAAAATGAAGTTGAAAACAAACGGAAAGTACATGTGGATTTCAAAGTATTCTAAACTCCTTTCAGCCTGGTGAACCAGTGAACAAAAGGCTCAGCGGTACCTAACAGCAGCCTTCACAAGGGAAGGGTACCAAAATGAAGATGGGTTCTTTACTGAGGTGTATGGGAGAGAATAACAAAACAAGTCCCATAAATTAAAGCAAGGAAGGTCCCAACTTGACAGAAGATAAAAGATTTTCACTGTAAGGATTATCAGTCACTGGGACAGGTGCTGAGAGGCTGTAGAAACTTCACCCTCAGGGCTTTCTAAGCCTTGACTGGCCAAAGCCTTAAGCAGCCCCATCTGAAGTTATCACTGTAACTTGTTTCTAAACGAGACACTTCTACTACATAAGGACACATTTGCAAAAATAACCTAGATTTTTTTTTTTTTTAATCTAATTTAAAACAGAAAAATGTTATGGTGTAGTTGCTGATCTTTGTAATGACCAGCTGTGAACACGGCTAGAAACACTCGCACTTCTCAAAGGAAAGACTTAGTTCTGAATTACAGAGATTGATTGTTTATTACACGAGATTTAGTTCTGTAGAAACTGAGAACTCCCCACGCAGCAAATAAATAAAATAAATCACAGACTTGATATTTCCACTGCTGTTCAATGAGCAAACCTTGGTTCCATGGCACTACATACAAAGCACTATACTCTCCACTCTACTAAAACTCATCCCAAACACTTACCGATAAACCCTTTAACAAGCTGTAAATCTGCACACCAGGGATACTTACAAAGCATCAAAAACAACAATAAGAAAAGGGCACGGCTATACAAAAAAAGGTAAGAATGTAGGCAATCAAGTTTTTACTGCAGCACACTGGTTCTGCAGTCAGGCTGGAGAGCGATGCAAAAGGCACAGGGCTTGCAAGGCTGTGCAGAACACACTAATGCCAGGGCAGGCTGCCTTTCATTGATGCTGACTATGGCCCTGGCAATGAAACACGGAATGTTACACCAGGCGTTGCAGGTACTGCAGTTTTTTGATCATCATCACGAGCTGGTAAATTGATGCAAGTACAACCTAAGCATGCAAAGATGCATCTGTACTTAAATGAAACCCACATTTAATAATGTTGAAATACTGGATGGTCTTTCTCCTGGTGTTATAATTTTGATCTTTCTTAATCTAGAAAACTGAAAAATTAAATATGAAATTTGAGTGAAACATGCCAGCAACAAAAATGAAAAGTCATACATGGCTGAGAAAAAAAACCCAAGCTCTAGCTAGCATGACGTACCATCCTTTTGATTTTGTCTTAACTGAAGTAATTACAAGATTTACTTTTCCATCAGTGCTCCAAGAGCAGATCAATCAAAAATCACGGTTTTTTCCTGTGAGGTTAAGTTTCTTTCACATTTATACTATGCTACAAAACTGTCACATAGATTTATCGGGCAGAAGTTGATCCTACTTATTAGAGACAAAACCTTTTTAATTTGCTGACTGCCCATTTGGCAAGCAGATTGTTCAAGACTGATCAGAAAAGAGCTCAGAAAAGCTCTTCGAACAAGCACGAGATGCTGCCCTGTAAAGTGAAAGGAACATAGGGTGAATCGAGCATTAGAAGGCACCAGCCACTGAGTTCTAAAGTTGCTAACAAACCACAATGAGAAAAAGGGACTTGTAGTTTTTTTGTGTTTGTTTGTTTGTTTTTTTAAAGAAAAGGGTGGGGGGCTGGTGGGGATTGAACCAGGATAAGGCTTATCAGACTAACTTTTCCTTCAGTAACCGGCTTTAGGATATGAGAACCAGCAAATCACCCTTGACAAAGTTGTAGCAGAGCCAAAAAATCAAACAGATCTATTATGAGTATCAAGTTTGTTCTGAGATAGATAATCTCCTCAGGCTTTAAAAGCTGAGGGAAGGAGTCCATAGACTGCTTTCACACGGAACTCTAAGACAAAAATTATTACATAACAAATTAAAAGCTATGAACAATAGTGGTGCCTCAATGAACGTTACTTTGCCCCTTCCACCCCATGGCATATTTTGTGTCTACATTAAAAAAAAAGTTCTGTGCAATAAAGCAGACTCCTAACTGATCTCCCATTGAAAAAAATAAGCCTTTAAGTTGTGACTCATTATTTCAAGGAAGATGAGCACAAGTAATGGAAACTACCACACAGATCAAATATGTACTTACAAATTTATTTTCTTTTAAGATTTCTCATACTTGATCTCTTGTTATTGCAGCAATTTGTCTTTGCCAGGAACAACAGCTGCTCAAACAGAAACCAGATCAACCTCAGATCTCTGAGCATGATACTCAGATGAGGATCTGGTATATATACTGTCTAGATGAGGATCTAGGTCCTTTACATTTCTACACAGTGAAGAAAATAAAGTACTGTTTAACTCATCTTAATAACAATTTTTTTTTCTAGTTTCACAAGCATTAAAATGTTTCAGCACGAAATTGGATATAAAGCATAAAGATAATAAACCTATGGACTCAATTCTACACCAGAGACTAGTCTAGCAAAGAAGTAAAAAGGACATTATTGTTCAAAAAAAAAAAAGTCACTGTCAGTAATAATAGTAAAAAATTAATAATACTACTAAGATTAAAAAAGTACTGTCAGTAACTACCAGGGTTTTCATAACAGCTGCCACTGGGCTGACTACACAATCAATGCCATAACCATCGCACTGCTGAGTGACAGACTTCAAGCACATTCATTAGCTTCAAGTTGTCCTTCACTGTACCCCCCTTAACTAACTTCAAATTCATGTTTTTTTCCTAAGAGAGATTATCATCTATCTAACAAGTGAACCAACACATGATGAAAAAGCCTTCCAGCCTAACATGTTTAGTTCTAGTTCAGATCAATGTTACTCCTGCAGCACTGTTTTAAAAGTTTAATGGGATGATCGTTACTCGCACATCTGAGCTGACTGCATGGCAAGGCAACAGATGCTCAAGCCTGTGTTAGGCCCTTGCACGTACCTGTTTAGTGTCTCCCAAACACAAAAATAACCCTCCTGCACAGCTCCCTTGGGCTTACTTCTGACAAGAGAAACTGAGTGTGATGCTTTTTGCCAGCTGGGTTAAAAAAACAACTTAAAGGACCAGTCCAATTCAGCTACTAATGAATGAAACATAGACAAAAATAAATCCAGTAGCTATAGTGCATCATTTAAACTAGCATGCACAGACATTTGGAGAAGGCAAAAAGTGCAGGATCAAACTCCTAGCAACTTCAAACAGGAGACCCAATTGCCCAGGGAACAAAGGATTGAGTTATCTTCAGCTGTAATCTAGCTAGAATTTATAGCACACATAGAAAAAAAAGGCAACTTAAATAAATTCAATGACAGAATATCAGCAATTTGATAATAATAAAAAGGATTAAATTCCAGCCCAAAGGAGCTTGGCATTTAGATGCTGGAAATATAGTTAAGTGGGAATATGAACAGCTAGAGAAAGGTGTTCATTACTACTCAAAAGGCTGGGCAGCCTTTATTTCCTTGTTGTCTACTTCTACAAACTCTTACCAACTAACACAGAGAAGTCACGTCTGCCTCAAAATCTTCCATGTCATCTTAAGTACATCAGTACGCCCACATTCTTTGTGTGGCAGGATCCTCAGCATTCAGCCAACTTGCACCTTCTCTCTACAGACAGAAGCCTTAGGTTTTTTTGCTCCACAGAGCCACATGAAGCAATAGCAGGTAACTGCTGTTCCCAAGATAACATTTTATCTTCAGCAATGCTAATCACTCCCAGCCTCTCATTTGACTGACAAAAAAAGCTAAGAATTTCATATTCCCTTTCACTGCTTTCTTGTAAGTAGTTTCAAAGAAAACATACAAGCAAATTTAGGGCATTTCAGCACCAAGGCACCGAGAGAAGGGGGAGGGTGAATAGAGAATGTTAACTCCCCTGAATACTATTTCTTCAGTAGAAGCATTGGTACGTTGAGTTGCTCAAAATCTTGAGGAGGAGGAGGACTATGAAGAGCTTATGAAACCAGAGCCCAGTCTTTCCATGCATATACACACATGCTTCAATTTGTCAGTGAGAGGTCTCGTCAATCTGGACCAAATTACTCCTTGGCATCAAACAGACTTGATAGCTTTTCCATCCAAAATTTATATACTGCCCTAAGAATGCCCGACATTTTGCAGTGGTATGTTATACTGGTCAGCAGTGAGGAAATCTGGCCAAGCATAGCGAAGATGGGACAGCAGTTTGCAGTAACAGGCCACGAGAGAAAGTCATTACAAGACCACAACCAAGAGAACATGGAAAAGGAATACCAGGCCACGGAGGAGAAGGTCCAAAATTTTATGACTTTTAAATCAAGCAGAACTTTAACTCAACATCAGATTTTAAGTGCACTAGCATGTGAAAAACACACCTGATAGTAAATTTTGCAGTTGAGTACTCATGTTTTATTGCATATTGTGTGTTATGAAGGAATTCAGTTCCTCTCACAAATCAAGCTATCTTTCTTTTTCAATAAAAATATGGACATGCATCATGTGCTTATCCCAAGCAGAAAAAAGCAATGAAGAAACTGTTTGACTAGGAGTAAAAAAAAACAACAAAACAACTCAGATTATTACACAACCATCCATTTCCTCCAATTACTACTGAAGGTTTCAGACTAGGACAACTTCCACTTTCGTTATATTTTTAATGCAATTATCCAGCTTAGAAACATGATTCTGAAATGGTAAATTTTGAAACAAGACGTGGTTCAGGCTCGCTGCTTACCAGCATTCTGGATGAAGGGATTTGCCCCAGCAGAACTATGTACCTATTCTATCACTGAAAATTTGGTAGCATTTAGGCAGGTACTTGTTAAATCCAAGGGCACTGTCATATATTGCACCTTCCATATAGGTCTTGGTGCATTCACACAGCTTTTCACACATTGCTGAAGAAGCAACAGAATCCTTGTCAGTTTCTCAGCTACTTTCATTTGTGTTGCAAAACAAAAGGGCTGTATTTTGATATCTTGTGAACAGGGATGTTCATATAAAGTACTCATTTACTCTCACAGGAACAGTTCCAAAGGACTGTTTTTCCTAGTAAAATGCTTATTGAATGTTATTTATTTTCAAGTTTCAGAAGAATCACCCTATATCTGAAAAAGCAACAAATCTTAAAGGTAACAAAGATCTAAGTGAAATCTATCAGAATCCTTATTCTGGGCTTCCTGGTTTAAAAAATATTCACACAAAGAATGTGACCACCCACAACCCTCATACATAACCGCGACACGGATAAGAACTACAACACAATGTACATTTGCTGAAGTGTGAAAGAAATGACAAGACAATGTCTTCCAGGAATGCTGAATGATTTCTGTGAAGTTTTGAGGACAAAGCTCAACATAATTAGAGCAAAAACAGCCTGAAAAGAAGTGCCTGGAAGTGCAATAGCTGTTGCAGCAATGCAAAGCATTCAAGAGATTTTTTAAAAACTCAGATTTTTGAAGACATTCATCCATCATTTTAAAAAGTAACTTTGCTTCCATGTTTCTTACCATCACTTTAATCTTTATCTCCATGTGAGAGAAACTATTCCAGGAAACCAAGAAACATACATTCAGTTATTGAGAAATACAAAGCAGCCATTTCCTGAGCCTCAACACAGGCACTACTGCCACACTCTGTCCAGACCCCCTAGCACCCACAACTCTTTCATATTAGTTAGGTTAATTTCTGAAAGCTTCAGTCAAAAGATAAACTTGGCTCCATTACAGGGACCTCAGAACATCACTTTCCTTACAGGCAACCTAGCAAATTGCCTATAAATAATTAACCAATGCTTCTGATAGTTAGAAAAACACCACTGTATCTGGAAGTTTGATTCTGACAAAGAGAGTTTAAAGGTTTTTGTTTGGTTGGTTTTAGTTGGGCTTTTTGGGTAAAAATAATGATAACTAAGCTTCAAAAAGCAATAAATAGCTTCAGTCTGAATAGAAATACATAGAATGGTTTGGTTTTACTTCTTTGCAGGTTTGAAAGCTAGTGCAGTAGCAAAGCAAGTGCATAAAAATCACAGAAGTAGAAACATCCACCTAAATTCTAATAATTTCAAAATATATATGAACACAACTTTTTTCCTGACAATGCTGCAGACAACATTATCTATCTAATATAGTCCAAATATATAGAACTGAGTATACTGACAGGGTTGGGGTTTTTTTGTCACAATGACAGGAATTTCAGGAAATTAGATTCTTTGTTGAAACGGCAAATTGACTTGCAGTAGGTGGTATATATGTATATGGATAAACCAAAGTGCAGGTTGATTTTAGCTATATATTTTCTGGTAAGATAAATGCTAAATCCAGTCTAACTTAGCATTAAATTACAGCACAAGAAATTTCTGCTGAACATATTCTGATATCCAGAAAAGTATGCTTATTTTTTCCTGAAAATCATTATAGTTGTCATAGTATTAGGTTAACTAGTACTATGACTAGACTTCAACAGCACTGAAACACACCAAGACAGAAATGTAGCAGCAACAGAAGCCCTCACAGATGC
The DNA here is from genome assembly GCA_027560015.1 of Chloroceryle amazona. Taxonomy (NCBI): domain Eukaryota; kingdom Metazoa; phylum Chordata; class Aves; order Coraciiformes; family Cerylidae; genus Chloroceryle; species Chloroceryle amazona. Next base: position 30,439 of record JANHFX010008347.1, read on the forward strand.
AGACTCTGCAGGGGACTTGTCTGGCAGATGAGAGACCACTACCTCAGCGTAAATCACTAACATACCTCACTGCAGTGGTTAATTCTTTAATATTTTAAATGGCAGTTCCAGAAAGAAAACTCCAAAACAGGTCAAAAAAAAAAAAAAAAAAAAAGAGTTTTCATGCTTTTTTGGTTTGCAGTGGAGATGTAGTCATGCTTCGTGTCTTTTTTAAGGTTCTGCTTCCTTAAAACCAGTAAAAATTGCAAGAGTAAAAACAGCAGAGAGCAAACACCCCAAACACTGAAAATGGGTTGGCAAGGTGTTTCTAACCTCCTGCCTCAGTATAATGTTCTGAATTTGAAAACAGAAGATCATCCTGCATTGATTAAGGAAGGTTTTGACATGTTGGAATACAGTGCCACAAGCCACTCAGAAACTCGGATATTTTACTGACAATAAAAACAATCCTCGGCTCAAGAATCAAGCACAAGTTTTCAATATATTGCTAGACTTAGTGTAACATTAAACGGGCTTCCTCCCCCTGCCTCCTCTTCATTGTGTGAGGCCAGCAGGAAAAGGAAAAGAAGCCCAAGCTCCAATCAGCACACAACCAGAAGTAATCTATCTCAGCTGTTGTTTCACACATGAGTCGAGAATATTACGCAGCAAAGCACCAACATATACAATATAGCTTGACTATTTCTGAAGACAGGGAAAAAAACCTTCTGACATATAAGATTAAAACTAAAATAAAAGTTTTGTACAATTCATGGCCACTACTGTAAATGTGTAATCTTACTAAATCACAACTCAAACCTAAAGAAACATTACAAACAATGAATCCAAACTTCCGAAAATATCTAATTTCATTTATAGAAGCATAAAGCTGAACTTGCCTTAACTTTATCTGCCTTCCTCCTCTCTTAGCACCCTTCCATCCATATCGCAATAAACTTTACTCTTAACTAAACTTACAATATCTACTCGTCTTTCCCTCATTCAAAAATGTCACCACTAATGCAACTTTACAGGTTTTACATCCCTGCCCAGAGGTTTTCCCAGTTATATGCTGTAAACTTTCTCATCGTCCTATCTGGACAGCCAGGAATTCAAACGGCAAAAGCCTGCAATAACATTTCTGCATACTAGAAGGTGCAGTGCCGCTACCCTCCCTCCAAGATTTTCTTAATCACTAAGATTCATAAAAAGATATAAAACCCGACTCTAAAACCACGCAACCCCGCCGCAAGTGAACGTCAAATCCGTCCCTACAGCCTTGGGATCGGTACGGACCCCTACGAGCAAAACGCCCACCCTCGCCTACCCCGCACCCCATTCCTGCTTACCCCAAACCCAGGGGCACGGTCGCTCTCCCGGCCCTCCCCGTGGCATCCAGGCGGCGTGGTGGGGGCGACACTCGGCCGGCCCCACACTTGCCTCACCGCCCGACGAAAAGACCTTGGGTTCGCCGCTCCCTCACCGGGTTCTCCGCTCCCTCAGCGGGGTGAGACCCGCCCCGCAGCGCCGG
>JANHFX010008351.1:0-28062 GCA_027560015.1 Chloroceryle amazona
TCACCCCCCCCGGTGCAGTGAAGAGGGGAATCCCAGAAGAACGGACACCCACAGCCCGCCTCTCTCTAGGACATCTCCGGGGAAAGGGACTGCGCCAGCCTCCCCCACGCCGTCCTGCTCGCCATGGACGCCGCCCGGGCAGCCGCTCCGCCATCTCCAGGGTGTCCCGCACAGCTGGAGCGACGCACAGCCTTCAACTCTCGCGATGGCCGCTGACGCCACCGCCAGGCGGTTGTAACGGCCGTAACCCGGCAGACTCTGTTTGCGGCGGCGCAGCCAATGGGAAGGCGAGAGGCTCGGGCGGGGCTGGGGAGTCCGGCCAATCGGAGGGAGGGGCGGTGCGTTTAAACAGCGCGGAGGTGAGGAAAGCTGTGTCCCCAGGTAGTTTGCGGCGGCTGCCTCGCCATGCCTGGCCGCCCCGACGACTACGAGGTGCTGCTGACCATCGGGGCCGGATCTTACGGCAAGTGCCGCAAGGTGCGCCGTAAGGCCGACAGCAAGGTGAGGCGCCGGGGGGGTTGGGGGGCCGCGGCACCGCAGCGTACTGTTGCTGTTGTTTTCAGTTGGGTGCCGGCGGCTTTCTGAGAGAAGCCAGTGGCTTCGAAAAGCCCTTCTTTCCCCCCGCAGGTTTCTGCCTTGCGTGCATTCCCGAAGGTGTTTTGTTTTTTTCCTCGCTAGATTCTGGTATGGAAGGAGCTTGACTACGGCTCCATGACCGAGTCGGAGAAGCAGATGCTTGTTTCGGAAGTGAATTTGCTTCGGGAGCTGAGGCATCCGAATATTGTCCGGTATTACGATCGGATCATCGATAGAAGCAGCACGACTCTGTACATCGTGATGGAGTACTGCGACGGTGGGGACCTGGCTAGCTTAATTGCGAGGTGCATGAAGGAAAGGCACGTGAAATCTGTTTGTGGCAATTTTGGAGTATTTAGCGTGAGGTGTCTTGGCCCATCAAAAGCGAAACGTGTCTTTTCTTAACAACTTTAGCTTTAATCCTCTGGACCCAGCAACTCTCTGAAATGTGAAAGGTTTTGTGTAATACTGTGTTACCGATGGGAACTGCACTAATGAATTTGCAGCTCATTCGATGTTTATGTTGAAATAGTAAAAAAAAAAAAAAATCTCCCTTTTTAGGCAAAAGCTGTTAAAGGGTTTCTGCATGCAGTGCTGTGCATGGGGTTGAAAACAAACTAGGAAGTCAGATAAGTAGCTAGATCTGTGGGTTCTTCTGGCTCGCCTATCAGTAAAACTACTCGTATGCTTTTTTTTGTTAGAACACCAAAGTATATAAAAGGGAAAAGTGATTTTTGAATGTGCTGTTAAGAGCTACTTTATGTGCCTCCATATAAAGCTGGTGGAGACACCAAGTTGGTAAGACTTCACTCTGGTCTAGTATTGGACTTAGCAGCCTACTTCTTAATTATAGCAACAGCTTTCACATTCCTAAAGCAAACAAGTATATGATGCCACCTGTGTTTCTTTGAGAATAGTCTAATGTGGTGCTGCAGCTGCCTCCAAACATCAGTGTTTTCATTTAAGGTAGGTTATACTGAAAATAAGTCCTGGATTGGCTCTGTTGCATGTTGCCTGTTATAAACAAATGACAATATAGTGTATCATAAGTGATCAAAGGGACCGCTCTAGTCACAAAAATATCAAAATGATATTTGTATTGTAGGTAGTGGAAATGCTATGTATTTGTTAAACTCATTAATGGAGGAAGAAAATATTACAAGAATTCTGCAACAAAAGCCTAGATGTCTTCCAGCATATTTGGAGGGGTTTTATTTTTCTTAATTTAAATTTCCATTTTTAACAATAGCATCTGTAGATGCTTGTTGCTGTTACCTTTCTATAAAGGTACTGGGATTATGATTGTTTTATAATAGTAGTACTAAAGAAGCTACAGAACTAAGACTAGCAACAACTACTGAAACTAATGTATGCTCAGAGAATGCCTTTGTTAAACTATGTGTTCATCTTTCAGGCATTACTTGGAGGAAAGCTTTGTTCTCAGAGTATTGACTCAATTGACATTGGCCTTGAAGGAATGTCACAGACGGAGTGATGGTGGAGTAACTGTGCATCGTGACCTAAAACCAGCAAATGTCTTTCTAGATGGCAAGCAGAATGTGAAACTTGGAGATTTTGGACTGGCTAGGATATTGCATCATGACACCAGCTTTGCCAAAACATTTGTTGGCACTCCATATTATATGTCTCCAGTAAGACCTCCCTTCTGTGCCTTTTCTTCCTCTTTTCTTCCCACTGAGATCTGTTTTCTGCAGTGTTGCTCTTGGAGTCTATGAATATTTGTGAGGCTTTAATGAAGAGTTACTAGTCTTAAATTCAGGTGACTTTTTTTTCATAGGGTGTATATGTTCTGGAGAAGGTTATTTTGTAGGGTTTTTTACCTCCTTTCTTCCCCACAGCATCACTACCTGGGATTTTAATTCATAGTGGGAATGAGTAAGAATGTGTTATTCCATGATGTAGCGCATTATGCAGGAAAGATTAATGTTGACTGAAATACGGAATTTTATCAACTGAAGATTTGTGCAACACTTCACTGGTGGAGTACTGCCATAATTTCTTAACGTTCTGCTAGTAAGAGTAGCTGTGGAGACTAATTAAAGATGAAATCTTAAAAGTAACCCCAGTAAGTAATGGTTTAAGGTTTGAACAGTAGGTGGTTATCCTTCAATAGCAGAACACTACTATTAATAAGAAGTGTGTAATATATTAATAAGCCTAAGATTGTTCTCTTTCTTTAGGAACAAATGAACCTCATGTCCTACAATGAAAAATCTGACATCTGGTCTCTAGGATGTCTCCTGTATGAATTATGTGCTCTCTCGTAAGTATAGTGGTGTGCTAATGAATGTGGAAACACAGCTGTTAATACAGGTAGGGTTAAATTTTGTTTAGATGAAAGCTAAAGGTTTTGACACTACTCCTAGATATTTATATCTGCATTTATCTTGACATCAGCTGGCAAAAATCAACCTCCAATGGCAGCTTTTTCTTAGTCTGATAATTTTACTGAAAATAAGTCCTGTAAAAACCAGTGAAAGGATTAAAGAAAAATCTTTTTCCTCAGGCCTCCATTTAGAGCTCACAACCAAAAGGAGCTGGCAGAAAAGATAAGGGAAGGGAAGTTTAGGAGAATACCCTATCGTTACTCGGAGCAGCTGAATGAACTTATCAAAGAGATGCTGAATGTAAAGGTAAGAATTACTAATTTTTCCATGTATAATTTGAACTAGTACTAAAATACTAGCTTTTTTCAATTATGAAACAAACTGATCTGAAGTAGTGTTTGCTGTTGCCTTGTCAGAAGCAATATCCCTTGTAGGGGAAGGAAGGAGGAATTGTGCCTCGAGTCCTTTAAACAAAGGCAGCAGCTCAAATGTTATGCCAGGTTCACAGGACAAAAAGAGGCTGTCTCTCTACTGGCTTATACAAAAAACATTTCCTAATTGTTGCTTAACAAGGTTTTACACCTTCAGGGTTAAAATGGTTCCAGCGTGTTTGGAAGCTGGTATTTTGTCTTCATCTCAGATTTTGCTTTATATGGCTAATGTATAGCTCTCCCCCCATGGCTAGCATGGGGGTGTTGAGAAGAATACCGCATGGAACAACAAAGCTGTAACAAGAACCCAAGTCTCCGACAGGTATGGATCCTCTGGGAATCAAATGGCAGGCAGAGATGCAGGGCATTAGATCCAGAACCTACTGACAATTGCCTCTATAGGCTCACCACCACATTCTGGCTCTGAAAGGAGTAGGTGCCTGGGCTGGGAAAGCCAGACTTTCAAGCTCTGAAGCTGAAGGCTGGTAACAGCCTCCTCTCTTAGCTTTTTGTCATCTGTGCTACCCCTTCCAAACTCCATTCCCCCTCGCAACTTCTCCTTCACTGTATAGCTCTTCAGCTGGATGCCATCCCTGGTGGAATTCCCTTACCTGGGAAATCTCTGGCCTTAATGTTTCTTTGTTACAGATGAAACTTATTACTAATGCCTTTCCTTTAGGATTATTGCCGACCTTCTGTTGAAGATATTCTGCAGCATCCCTTGATAGCAGATTTGGTGACGGAAGAACAAAGACAAAATTGTGATAAAAGAGGCCGGAGGTCATGGGAGCCAGAAAGGCTGCAGCATTCGGATGCTGCAGCAAGTGAACTGAAACGGAAGGAACAGCAATTACAGGAGCGAGAACAAGCCATTAAAGAGAGAGAGCAACGTTTGGAGCGTATGATATTTTACTTTGGGAAAGGGGTAGCAATGGGATTCTGATTAAAAAGAATAAATGCAGAGGTAGGAAAGGTAGACAGTTTTCAAACGCCTTATTTTAATTCACTAGGTAACTGTACCCATGCATTATTACTAGAATTCTGTCTAAAGACTAAAACAAGAATGCTTGGGCTTACTCATCTATACTAGTTCTTGTTTTAAGTTACTAAGATACAATTGGCAGTTTGGATATAGAAGTCTAGTTTGGGAAGCTTATCAACCATGAGTGGTAATGAGGAAAGTATAGAGGAAGCTAGGGTCACAATATATTGTTCTATGCTATGCAGTGTAGGTTGCTTTCCACCTACTCTGCCTAAGTTAACACTGGCTATACTAATTTGTAACAAGGTGAGCCTAATATTGGAGTAAAACGCCTACTTTTATAAAAGGTGTGCCCTACAGGTAGCTTACCTGTGAAACTGTAGTTGGTTAGTCCTCAAGTATTGAGATTCCTTCTCCATGTAAAATACCTCTTTGCAGATACAGCAGGTTCTGTAATTCAGATTTTTAATAACATATATTTTCTGAGCCTGAATAACTGCTGCTGCAAACAGGGTATTTAGTCATACCTGAATTATAGTATCTAAATATTTAGATCCAGTGTCATGTGTGCTATGAGTTAATGTGCAGAATAGAAAGTTGCTATAGCTTCATAGTTGCATATATGGCAGACGTTGGGGAGTGGGGAGGAAGCACGCCTGGCATTTCAGAGTACTTGTCCAGTGCTTGATCAGTGGATTCATAAAGGTGTATCTACACAGCAGTTATCTTTGTTTACAGCCATAGAAGCAGAAATATGGGTGCATCTGACAGGCTGTTACTGCTGTCTCTTTCTGCAAGAATACCTATCATGCATAATTAGTCTACCTTTTAACATTTACATTTTAACACTGCATGCTACTATATTTCTATTTGCAGAGCGAGAACGGGAGCTCTGTGTTCGAGAGAGACTTGCAGAGGACAAACTTGCTAGGTATCTTGCTAACCCATAATTGCCTATATTAGAAACTTTACAATCTTACAACAAAAAGCTTAAATGTATCTTTTTGAAACAGAGCTGAAAACTTGATGAGGAACTACAGTTTCTACAAAGAGCAGAAGACAGTAGCTTGTGCAGATTGTCCAGGTATGAATACACCCAACAAGCCACTTGCAGTGATAAATGTAGGCTGGTATGACCAGAAGAATTCCCCTGATCCTCAACATGCTCTACCTAGTCCCATTGTAGCAATCCAAAGCCCAGTTATCTCTACGTGGTTGGGAAGAGACTATTGATTTATTTTTTTTTAATTTCAAAAAAGACTTAAGGAATGATGCTCAACCGTGAGTAGGAGTTATCTGTCAGCACTGCAGTCTTCTGCTGTTTTGAAAACGAGGTTCTTGTGGAAAGATAAGGGAGGTGCAGATTTGTAATCCAAAATTTTCTTGGAGCTGCACTTATTTTACTTATGGATGTCTTTTTATAGACCTCTGTTTTGGTTAATTTTAATAAAGTTACACACATCTAATCACTTCAGCTTTTGTTCAGCTTCCAAAAACTTTAACGTGGAAAATATTTGTTGCAAGTGGCCCAGCTGTAATTGGTGCATTCGATAAGCTCTGAAGAATACAAACTGCTCTTATCATACTCCGGCTCTCTAGAGAGAGGAAAAAAAGGGAGGTGGGGGGGAAACAAACACACAAACAAACAAAAAACCCACCCCTTCACCCTCCTTCCCTACCACACACACCCCAACCTCCAAAAAAAGCCTGAACATACATAATTATATACTATAAAACAACCTCTCATCCTTTTATAGTACTTATTACCCCATAACTATTTGACTCTCACTTTTGGCCTTGATTCAGTATTCACTGTCACCAGAGGTAGTATCTTTTAATAGTAAAAATTATTCACGTACCTATATGCATTTTGAACTAGTGGTAGAATATTAAAGGGCTGGGTCTAAGGTAGTACACTTGAACAAAGAAATGTGAACACCCATTAACATCTAACAATTCATTTTGTTTTGGTCAGATAAAGCAAGATAAGCATGTCCCTGTCTCTAATACAAGTAAAGCTGATGTAATTGTTTTCAATCAGGAAAGAACACAAGTAAAATGCCATCAGAAATTAGTGATACTTGAGCTATTTCTAACATTCCTGTCCACTTATCTCAACATATTATCTGACTTTGATACATTAAAGAATATAAAATTAAGAATAAATTTATTGTGCTTTCTGATATTGTGTCTAATGTGGGATGATGGAAGGTCAATGGCCTTCAGCATTTGCTTCTGTTCTTTTCTCCATCTCTCATCCCTTTGGATGATGTTTTGACCTTAACAGGGGTAGTAGTTTTTGAAGATGAGCAAAGCTGCTTTTGAGTGGTTAATACCTCAAGACAGACAATGCAGACAACTTAATAGAGTTGTTACAAGACTGACCAAATGTTGCAGTACCTGTAGATCATTTGTTGCAATGTTTGCTAATCTTTCACCTCATTCCATGGCATTCTTGTAATAGAGTTTCTAAAATACAACCTCTTCTGATATGAGTGGACTGTTTTCCCAGTATGCTACCAAGATCAGTTGCTTGAACATTATTGTATTTTTCACAACTGCATTGCATCCTCCACATCTCTCAAATCCCTGATTTCTCCTCAAAGTCAGCTGTGTAGTTCACAATAAAATGGAATACTAAAAAAATCATGTTTTGCAAAATGACATCCTACAGGCTACCCTATTTTTGCAAGTGTTTTCTGATTCTTAGGGAAGAATTTACTGGTAAAACAGAATATGAAACTTTTTGTAGTTTCATGTTCTAAGAGAATGCTGAAGTGTTCGCTCTCCTCTTCATATTAGTCCTCAGTTCTGTGCTTTTTGCATCCTTGCTCTAGCCTAATCAATTGAAAAATAAGGCTTGCTCAGGGATAAGATTATTATAGTTAGACCATAATTTAAAAAAAAAATACACTTCAAATGGAGCTCTTACAGAAGATAACTTAGGTGTTTTAGTAGATTTTTACAGTATTTTTTTTGTACCTTGGATCATTAAAACCAAAACACAGTAACTGCCTTTCGATTGTGGCAGCACTATACAGCTGAAACATAGCTATGCAGATTCCTCTTCTGGAGGCTGCAGTGAAAATAACTTGTTAATTTTTAATATCTAAGCTCATTATTCATTAAGACAGAATCCAGATTGTAACCCATTGTCTTAATACAAGGATAGAGTTGGAACAATTCACTGGGCAGTTTGGGTCTGCCCCTGCTATGAAGGAAAGAAAAGTTTTTTCAGTAGCTGAGAGCCTAATTCTCCCTTTATCTTTGGAACAGGATTATCTAACTGTTTATTTTCTGGCCTTCAGAAGAAACTCCATGTTTGTTTGTTTTCCCTAAGTCAGCTAATGTTTCCATAGGTGTTGGGAGGTGTACCCTAGAAACTATAATGGCATATATCCTTTTATCACAATAATTTAAAAGCCTTGTTTTAAATTTTTCCTCAAAAAGCAGAAAAAAATAGTTGCTATGAACTGAAATGCTCTTAATTACATCACTTGAAGCCAGGGGTAGATAGCAAAATGGTTAACATGGTTAAACAACTTAAGCTAAGCAATTAATGTTGAAAGATGCACTAATGCAGTACTTATATTTTTATTTCTTAAGATAACAAATTCCTGCTCCCCTTTTCTACAACCAAGAAGAAAGTACACTTTGATGGAAGTGAAGAGAAGGCTATGCCTCCTGTTAATTTGGAAAACTATCCCATTTCTAAAGGGAAATGCTCTGATCTCAAAAAACGCCTATATGCTGCAAATCTGCGTGCTAAAGCACTGTCTGAACTGGAAAGAGACTATCAGCTGAAGAGCAGACAAATCTTGGGCATGCGCTGAAACTGTAACATAGGTGTAAAGTATTTAACTTTTAAAAGTTGATTAAATGTCTAGGAAGATACTTGTGTCTCCCTCTTTTAAGCTAGAACCTACTGAAAATTTAACAGTTGTTATGCAAACTCTTAATTATGTATAGTTTATGATAAAGGTCTAAGAGATTATATTATGAAAACAGGTGATTTTGATACCAAATCAAAAAAAAAGAGAAAAGAAAAAATATTTTGGTCCTCGTGTTTTTCATGAATTACTCTTCTGAAAGTCTGAAGAATGAATGTTGTAAAGCAGGGTTTTTTTAAATTTGGGGGAAGTTTTTATCAAAGTTATGTTAAAAGGTTGCTTTATGTAATGTACAGTATTTGAAAAAAGAAGTATGGATATCTTGTATATGTGGCAGAACAAGGGCTTTTTGTGCTTGGAAATATTATTTAGCTATCAAAAAAGCAAAAATATCTCTTCCTCCTAAGTAGGTGACCTATCAAAGCAGGCTACTTTTAGTTAAATGTCTTTTGACTACTAAGTGGGTCTGTTAAGCATAACTGATGAGTTTATACTCCTTTCTACCGGGGCAGAGGAATGGCTTGTCCCCTAGCTCCTGAAAGTCCTGCTTCAGGACATAGCATTTGAAAGTTCATCTTCTTTGGTGTTATAAACAGATCCTCTGAGACTGCTGTCCTGGATGGGACATCATCCATGGTATTAGCACCTGGGTCTTGGGGAGGGGGCAACTGTACTTAGAATAGAAAATTCTTATTTTTTTAAGCTTATGAAGTATCTTCACCTTTCCCTTCACAATTCTCTTCTAGATAAGGAGTTGCTCGCCTTAAGTGGTATAAGTTTCACAACCTTATCTGAGGTATTCTAGATGGGTTTTATTTGAAAAAAAAAGAGAATTTTTATTTGAAACATCAATTTAATTTGGCATATTTGCTGATAGACAATATTTTTGTTACCAAACAATTGTTCTGCTCTAGCAGATTCTTAATCACCTAGCAGAGCTTACCATATTTGCTTGCATAGTGGTTACTGGTTTTGCCACAGCCTTTGCTTAAAAAAATTAGAATATGCCCCTTTTGTTTGCTAGTCTAAAACTACCACTACTCTGGTGGTCATTGTGTGTGGTCAAATTATCTGGGTTTTGAGATGGTTCTTAGTATCTGTGGTTTAAAATTTTTAATATCTGAGCAGAGTTTTTAATATCTGTGGTGAAAATATCTGTGCTAGGTGTAGTCTAAATACCTGGCGGGTATGCACAGCCAAAGTAGCTGTGCCGTATGGATCAGTGCAGCTTTCCTTCTCCATCCTTTTATGTTTTTGCAGATTCTCACACATATTTGAGGGTTGAATCCCTGCTTTCTCTCCCTGTTTGTACATTCAGATTTTTCTGTTCTGTGCCTCAACCAGAAAACCTGTAATGCAGTTCTATTCGCCTTCATGTGGATCTTTATTGCATAGCCCACAAAAGAGTAAAGGGTAGGCTATGCAGGGGTGTTATTCTAACCTGAAAAACATACGCAGGATGCAATAATTTTGTTGTATGATTTTTCATCTACAACATGCAGGCACCAATTAGTGAAAGGAGGAAACCAAACAACCAAGAAATAAATTAGCAATAAATGATTCCAGAAAGACTGGATTGTGAAATGGCTGGTGTTTGCAAATGCTTGGCTTTTAACAACAGCAAGATAAGACAATGGCTTGAGAGTATTTTTTTCTTCTATTTTTTTTTTCCTTAGGAAATAGAGAACAATTAATTTCTGCATTGAAAAGTAAAATACTTTCAGAGCAATACTTGCAACTTTCCTCTTTTCATTCTCTAGTGACCTCAAGATGGCACTGTTACCCTGTAATTATTGGGAGTTTCTGTTAGGCTTTCAATATATTCATACAAAATTTAAGGTCTGATTTAAATGTATTTTTACCTGGTTTGTTTCAGAAAATCATCAGTGTGTTGCTGCAAGGTGCTGATTTTCTTAGGCTGCAGGTGCTTTAGTAATTGCTACCTATCTCCGATTTGCCATTTTACATCTTTTATGTATGTTTTGTAAAAATAATGGAATCAAAGTCCCGGTTACCAGCTACACTGTTATGAATAACAAATGCTACAGAGGGTGCAAATTGAATCGATCACAATGGCAGTAATAAATGAGAACAGCTTAAGTTACAGCTGTAGCATTGAGATATTTAAGCTACGTTACTCAGAATGTTGTCTTGAAGTATTATCACTCTAATACGATAAATGCAGTGTTTCTTGAGGTTTTTGAAATGTGAACTTCCTTCCTATCGGTATTTGTCAAGCATAGGGGAATACATTCTAGAGAGGGCGTTTGCGGTCTCTTAGGGTTTTTGCTTTGGAATCCCCAAATTCACATTTTCCTAAAAATGCATAATCTGTTTTCCCAGAGCACATGTGTAGCATTGGACTCTCAGGATGTAATTTTCAAATATATTCAGGAAAATAAATAGAGCATTTATAGGAATAGTGATTGCTTATAGAATGCTTGCAAAATATTGCCATCATGATGGGCATACTTAGGTAAGCAAAGGTGAATTTGTACATATGGTACAGCTTAAGCCTTATAGTATGATTAATAATGGTGTACGCTGTTGAATGTTGTGAGATAAATTCATTCATGTTTAATATGGATATCAGGAATTATAATAATATGTGTAGTTGTAGGCACACAAATGATATATAGAAGTCACCTCTGAAGTCACAAATCCCTGATTTTCAGCCTTCATGTGTGACCTTGATCAAAACCCTGTCCTGGGCCTTAGGTTCCCTTCTGTAACGGGCTTGTCGGGGGCGGTGCTCAGGGACAGCACTGGAATACTGTACAGGTCTGCACTTTGGGCAGACTTTTGGTGGCAGTGGTGCAACTACTTTGGTCTCCTACTTTGGGCAGCTGTGCATATACTAAGGAATAGAATTTGCAGGGAAAATAGTGGAGTGTTACCAAAGTAATTTCTTTCATGATTAGCCTGGTCAACTGTCCCTGCTGCAGCCAGTTGACCAGGCCATTCCACGTGTGACTATCACACTTAAGCAGGGTGAAAGGGCTGGCTAAAGGGGCAGATAAAATGCTCAGATGAAATCAGTCTTAAGTATAGAGGACCATCAAGCTTCTTCCTGAACATAATTATCAATAGCTCATTTAATCTGTACTGTATCATTGAAGAGGTGGAGAGATAAATCTTCCTGGAACAAATTATAAAATACTTTAGCATAGGGAAATTCTCATTTTTGCTTGTAGTGTTGGTGAGTAACCCAGGAGGAACTAATCTAGTCCTAATAATGGCACAAGCTGGTTCACAGGTGCTTGCTGCAAGTCTCAGTCTCCTGCAGGTACAAAACACAGTGCAGAGCAGAAGCTCTCTGCTGTTGCTTGTCTTCATCCAAAAAAAAAGAGAGCTTGCTCCTCACTAAGGCTGCTTATCATCCTAATGCCTGTGTACACCTCTTGCTGTGCTGATAAAGATGAAGTCCTTTTCCTGGTAAGCAATGCTTCTAGCATTCATAGTCCAAAACACAGCCTTTGGGCAGTGTCTTTGTCTTATTCTTCCCCTGTGTGATTTGCATGAATCCAAAGGAACCCTAGTAGCTACAAAGCTGGTGTATTGGCCATAGAAGCTGATGCCCAACCTGGGAACCTGCTTAATAGGCATTTCAGCACCATGGAAGACTTTGGCCTAATTAAGGGTCTATACAGTATAATCCACACCGGCTATTAGAATTGAGTTTTATTTATATATTTACCTTAAAAGTTAGCTGAAAGTTAAATATTAATCTTTACAACTTTAAAAAACCACCACAGACTGATGGTGTAACACCACATGATATATTGTTATACTGCTTTTCCATTTAATCTTGCTTTCAGCCAGATCAGCAATGCTGAGAAGTTACTATACTATACACCTTTATCTGACGTATTTTGAAGGCAAAGTGCACTTCTGAGGCCCAGCTGCCACAAAAGGATGAAACTTTGTTGGAAAAAAAATAAAAATCTGTTGTATTCTACAAAATGGACCCGTTCCAGAGGTTTTTTTATATAAGACTACAGAGACACCTAGAATTGACCAGCTCCACTTAGTCTTGGTTTTCAACGTAGGCTCTTTCTGGGTAAGAAACCAACATATTTATAAAAACTTTTGGCTAATTAACTTTTATATTTGACTTGTGTACTGATGGATAGGCTGGGCTACCTGGCTGGAACAGAGGTAATTTATGGGCCCAGTTATTACTGTATTGTTCTCTACTGTGATATATTACTGGTCTCAGTGCATTATATCTTGGCAAATGAAACTGACTTGGATGTGACATCCAGTGAGTAATAACCAGTAATGCAGCTTCCACTATCAACTTTCATATGTAGTTGTGGGGGTTTTTTGTAGTAAAATGAATGTAGCATGCAGATTCATGCGGAATATGGCAGGTGCTTAGCAAGTGCCTGAATACTTGGCTAGAGCTAGTACTTTTTTTCCACTATTCATACTAATCTGGAAAACATTTTTTTTTGCAGAGATAGCAGCTAAATACTTATCTACTGTATAATCAGCTCTTTTAGCAGGTCCTGCTCTTGCAAGGTCAGTGGAAGCACTATCTACATAGTACAAATTTTGGCACATTTGTACCAGTTGAAGTCCCAAGGACCTAACAGAGGCCCAGTAAAGCAAATGACAAGCTTCCCTTCAAATTCAGTGAACCCTTGGCTGGACTTCAACTTCATTAGCATTAGACATACTAGACATTTGTAAATGCTTACACTTGTTTGCTATTTGTGGAGGAAGATCATTGCCAAAGATACAGCAGGAACAAACGATCCATCTTCCTCAATAGTAGTGAAGATGAGCCACTTCAGGTAGAGCTCTCAGTCTTGGCTTCTACCAAATCAGACTTTCCCTGACAAGAATTGCATCAATAGCCCTCTGGGAACAGCGAATGTATTTTCCTCTGCTCATAATGCATTTTATAATCTAATTGAAAATAGAAGCAATAGTATCTGCCTGACATCTCAGGTCTTCCTGGACCATCAGGGAACGCTCCAGTGACTCCAGAGCTAGATGACTATTTAGGTCATCCAGGAAGTCTAGAAAATCGTTCCTGACATATGCAAGTGTTAAAGTCACTGATTGACTTGAGTGCTAATTGCCATGTAAAGTCTTTTCTGACTACTACTAATCAATCTTTAGATGCCCCTAGGGAAAGATAATATGGGCTTTCTGAGACGTGGCTGATAACATAAAACAAAACCATCGGAGCAAATGGCACATCATGACATAATGATTTCCTGGGAGGTGAAGCAAATACCTCCTATGGCAATGATCCACGTAATTGTCTTGTACTGGATTAAAAGTACTTGGTGTTTGCCATTAAAAACAGGAGGAAGCATTAGCACTAAAGAAAATGATATTATCACGGAAGCATTCCATTGATAGGAAAAAATTATGTAGTTTTATAAGAATTCTTTCAGACTTACCTTTAGGGCACATTTTACATTTTTCTCTCCAGATAAACTGAAAGCTAGGAAAATCTCACCAATGTGCCAGTTTCTAGAGGGACAAGAGTGACCAGAGACCTGCTGTTGTAAGATGCACCTTTAAGGCAGGCTGGGGCCTTACTCTCATCAGGCGTAGGATCATTTTTCACCAATCTTAATTCAGTTAACCTTAGCAATGTGATGAGCACAGATCAGTAATCTGATGAATACAGGTGAGCAGCCAAGAATGCATCACTAAAACTGTGTAAAATGCAGTAAGTAAAATTGCCTGTTCTAAATTTCTTCCTCTTTATCAAATTCCTGTCTCAGTGCTTGAGGTCTCAAGAAGGCATCAGAGGCTATAGGGAGACCTCACCCCTGTGCAAAGCCACACTCAGTGGAGATCCATTTGTAACCAAAAGGAAAAGGGCATGAAACTCTATTTTCTAGTTATTGTGCTTAAGTAAGAGACTGAAATCTAGACCCTGCATTGCCTCAGTTCAGGTAATTTCTCTAGGCAGAGCCCTGGAAACTATGTTTCAGAGGCTTAGGATAGAATATCTCTATGAATAACTACAGCCTTCACTTGTACATGTTTTTAACCTCCTTCCATATTCATTTTGCTGCCTCACGTTCCGGCTAAAAGAATCCATGGCAGACTCATCTTGTAACTGCTGCTAATTTGCACTTGCCACTGGCAAGGCTGTGGGTGCAAACCAAACAGTTAAATGTTGGCAAGTAGTGGTGAGTTAATCACCACCTTGGCAGCACTGTCCTCTGCTTGTGCTCCAGGGAATGAGCTCAAGTGAATGGCAATGTCCAGACAGGGCACTCAGCCTTGGGTTTGTGCCAGGCTGTAACCATGAGTTTTGTTTCCAAATCTGGCTCTGCAGTAACTTCTTATATAAAATCCTAGAGGCTACCTCAAATTGACCAGATGTTGTAATGGTCTTTTGCTTTTTTTAAGCTTATTTTTTTACAGTTTAGATTCCATCTTCAAAGACACTTCCTGGAAGTGAAATAGCACTTCCTACAGAGGTTGATTCTCAGCTCAGCATTACATTATTGCAATGATTTGCAGTGTTTGCTAATGGCCTACCATATCTGCATTGCCTGAGTTGCATGCAAAACTTCCTGTCAGAAATGGGAGGTGTTTCCAGGTCCTGCCACCACCCCCCTTACCAGACTCTTTCTCCACAACTGTAGCATGGCCAAATAGCCAGCTTTATCAGAAAAAAAAAAAAGGAAAACCACCTTTATAAAGTGGGATTGAAGAAACTACTGTGTTGTGATGAAGTACTTTCAGATCTATACATGCTGAGTAATGCTGTTTAATGCTTCATAATTTGGGAGTTATTAATTGACATGTAAAGGTATACGCAGTGTAACCAATTGGCATTGGTGCAAAGTTGGACATTTACTAACAAAGACACTATCACCTTTAGTCCTAATCCACTATCCCACAGTACCAGGCTGTGAACTAATATATTTTAGTGATCCTACAGTAAATCACCAATTGTTCTCTTACAGAAAATCAGAAGTATCAACAAGAAGAGCACTGAATATAATAAAATTTTTGCAATGGTAAGGTCACCTTTCAGCGTATGCAAACAGTGAATTGTCTTCCACCCTTCTTTTTAGTAACCAAACACAAAACAATTAGCCTCTTCCCTGACCCATTATCCCTGGGGACTTGGCCTAGAAGAATAGTAGCTGCTCACTTTAATGCCAGAAGAACTCCTGCTGTAAATCATCCTGTCCTGTTTCAGCCACAGCAGTGCTGAGAAACAGCATGTACCCAGTCCCAGGACTGCGTATCCCTAACCGCATGTAATGCATAAAAGACCCCTGATTACTGGTGAGGCCCCTTCCTGCCCTTGGTAAATAAATATAATAATAAATGCATGAAAAGAACAGCAGACATTTCTTAACCTGGGCATTTCTAAGGAAACTCATATATGGGACTTGCATTATCTGACAGTGAGGTTTTTGATTTAAGCATGTAGCTAGTAGAAACAAACCCAAACTGATAGATTGTGTTTGCACAGCTACTGGGTCCTTCACAACACACCAATGCTGGCCATTAGGTAAACTGGAAATCTCTTTGTGGCAACATCTACCCCTCTAATTTTATTACTTAAATTAATGCCAGCCTTCTGATTGACAGCCCAGTACTTCCTCCAAACTTCCTCCTTTCACAGGAGAGGATGTTCACTCTGAATTAACAGGATGAGCTTGTCTCTATACGCACTTGTTGCTCTGCTTTCTCATCGAGGTTGCTCAGAGTAGTGTCACTCTTGCTTATTTGTTTAGGAAGCAGTTACTTCTTCAAAAAAAGGAAGAATAATTTTAGGTAATTTTTTTATAGATTACCTAGGAGGTATCAAATGATAATATTTAATGTCTTTTCCCTTTTTTTTTTAATTTTGTCTGAGCTAATCATTCTTTGGCAGGAACATGAGAATGGCTATTTAAACACCAGTAGTTTATTTACAGCTAGTTGGGGTTTCACTGCCATTTGTCTGGGATGCTAGAAATATTAACCTTAATTCAGCATTGTTGGAAGCAAAGGGTTTTCATGTAATTGCCTTTGCAAGGCACGTGTTATAAATGAGATTTCTCGTTTAGGACCCATCCCTTCTTCCTCTGTGAGTTATAGGGAAACTTTTTTGCAAAATTTGAGGCAAATTTCATAATAAAAAGTCCATTGACCCCTTCAGCTGTTGTTTTAGGGTCATGTCTTTCCTGTGTATTACTTCCAGATTTTCTCTTGTATTGGTCTTTATTACTGTTTTATTTATCTGCTTCTGAAACATTCCCAGTGTATGAACCTGAGTGACTGTGGCTGCTCTTGCCAGAAGACACTGGCAGCCAGGGGATAGCCAGACTGCAAGACTAAATTATTGAGGAAGAAGACAGCTTCCCCATGACCTGAAAGCTTTCCATCACTGCTGGCTAGGTTTCAAAAAGACAGTATGCAATTTAGGCAGGACTCTTTGATGTGAGAATCTCTGAGTCAGGGCTTAAAGTCATATCAGTGCTACAGCTCCTAGTGATCAACCTTTGAGCAACGACTTGAGAACCTGTCCTTGAGATTATCAGTACATTTTTCTTCCATCTCTCTTAGAGCATCTGTGGACGGGAGATTCCCAAGGGAATCTGTCACTTTTGGAAAAATATATCCAAATAAGATCTGTCTTACTAAAAGCTCCAGATAAATGCAGAGTATTTCCCCCCCACTGACAATTCTTTTATGTTTCAAGCCTAGGTGACATCAGAAGGATGATTATGTTGGTGCTCAGCAGCTCTGGGAGACATCTGCCATACATCAGACACTGATGAACTGAGAGATTTGCAAACAACTGAGGAAAGTTGCTGAGGTGTGCAAAACTAGGTGAGATTATTGGGCTTCATCCTTTGATTGTAAATGCAGGAGGAATCCCAGCCTTGTGGGAGCCATTGATGCTATCATGGCCTGGGCTGCACACAAAGTCCTGCCTTTTTGATTTAGGGTGTTTATTTGTTTCCAAACCTCTTTCCCCACCATCTCGCATTTCTACTCTCCCTGAGAATGATTCAGTGGCGTAAGACTCATCCAGCAAAACCACTTCAGGACAGACTTTAAACTGAGAAAGTGTTTTATTCCAAAGACGAATGCTTTTATAAAGTGATACCCTTATGTCTATTACAAATAATACATCTTATTAATAAGTCAATTTAGCTAAAGAGAAACCTGTAGAAACTTGCCCCACTGTTCAACAATCAGTTGAGGCTGGCAGAATGAAAGAAAGAATTTTGGAATTAGTAGAAAAAACTAACTCTAACTCTGCCTATTATTTGCTTCTGATTTTTTTCCTCTCTTGCTTTCTTTGCTCCATCTTATCTGCCCGCTTCATTTCCTTTGTATTTTTCAGTTACACTGTTTGTTTGGGCTTTTTAACTAGAACAAATAAAGCTCAGAATATTACATTGTTTGTTTGACCACTGTACTAGTTTCTAGCATGAGACAGCTGACAATACCTTCCCAGGCCTTAGACAAACAGGAATCCTTGCTCTTAACCTTCCTTCTGAAATGCATCTATTCTGTGTGTGCACATCTATTCTGTGTGTGCACACATGCATGCACTAAACTGATACCTCTAACAGTCTCTCAGGGCAGATGACCACATTTGTAATTGCCAAGATTGTGTGCAACTAGATGCCTGTGCAATTTTTTTGCTACAGTTGTTGTCATTTGAAATTTTTCAAACTGAGACTGTCCTCCAAATGCAACTACTTCCCCTTTTCACTTCAGATGCAAAAGCCCTGGGATTTGTTAAAAAGGCTGAAGAACTCTGTTATCTCACTGAAACTGTCAGGGGAAGTAGATAGCTGCACAGAAATTAGCATGCTAAATGCAGAGCAGTGTTTACCTTGGGTATCTGGATATTCTTTTGATGCAAAGGAGCATTGTATTCTCCTTAGTGCTTTGCTACAGAACTATTTCTCCAGCAGTAAAACCGAAAAAGCAGGTTTAATTATTAGCTGCTTTGCCACCTCAGTGGTTTAGCAGGCTGCGTACAGGCTTTGCAGATTGTGGCACTCAGGCACACCCAAAGGCTGCACAGGCACTCTTGAAAGGAAAAGCTGGAGGTGACCATTCCCCTCTAAACGCTATGGCTCTCTCAGATAAACAGCTGTACAGGGGGAGTATGAAGAACTGTTTGCAGTGCTCCTGGTCCTGTCAGCTGGCTGCAGGCGGGAGGGTTCCTGAGCACGTGTGCTGTCCCAGCCACCCAGGGGGACAGATCCATGCAGGGTTCCCTTGCTGGATGGTATAGATAATCTGGTAACATGAAACTTAAGCTCTGTAAGAAGTTCTGCTCTGCCCAAAGCAGTGACCACTGAAGGCTGAGTGCCTGGCTGGGGCCCAGGACTCAGCACTGCTTACAGCCCCCTTCCCTGCCCAGGGACCTGCCTTTTGGGCAACTGCAAGGAGGCTTCTCATAGGCTGAGTATAATAAGGGATCAACACTCACTCTTTTACCCAGGGCTGGATTAGGTAATGTGAAAACTGTTGGGTTTAGGCTGCCAGAGAGGGATGTCCATGTGTTATCTGTGTTACCTGTGTTATCACCCCAACCAGCACAAACAGGCTGCGTGACATAGTTACAGCAGGTGAGGGAGAAATGGAGGAGGTCAGGAGGACATTATGGTATGTGGGGCTAGGATGAATCACCTCAATAAAGAGCAGACTCGGTTGTGCTACATGCCCTGTTAGGAAGAGCTGGGCAATGTAGCACTACCAGACTGCCCTAGCTGCCCTGACTGCTAGGTCAGGCCAGAGTCAATTCCAGGAAACCATCCCATATGACCATGGTAAATTATAATGACAGAGATCAAGCAGCTCCTCCTTTCCCTCCTGTAACACTTTTCAGCCTACATGTTGCCTGCATTACACCATACTGAACATTTCAGGAGGGGCTGATTCCATATTCACCCACACAGGCTGTCCTGGAGGGTAATCTGCTGTACAGTTGCCTCCCATGGAGGACCATGTCAGCCCAGGCTGCTACAGCTCCTCGGGGAAACATGAACACACAAATGCTATCGGGTGCCTTTCTGTGTGCTTATAGGCTGCAAGCAAGTCCCCAGAAATCTGCTATGTCATGTGGGAAACCTTTTCCCATTTAGGATTAGACATAAAGGTGTTGGCTATCAATATTAACAAGCACAGAAGCTCTGAAGACCAGCTTGAAAAAGATCTACTAATTCACTCATTGTTAATGGTTAGTGTCTCTCTCTATATTGATAGTATTTATAGTGACTTTATATCACTACAATGATATAAAACACACATGCAAGTGCATTGACAACACTGGTGTGCTGTGATGCTGCTCATCAAATAAGCATATGTTTTGCTTATTTACATATTGCCTTATTTACAAGGAGATGATCTTCCTATAGGGCAATTTCCAAGAAACAGCTAGGCTCTGCTATATCTAATTAGCAAAGGCACAAAGTATATTTGTGCCTTTGCTAATTAGATAAAGAAGGAAGGACATGGACCTGATGGAGAGGGTCCAGAGGAGGGCCACGAAGATGATCAGAGGATCAAGGGGCTGGAGCACCTCTCCTACAAGGACAGGGTGAGGGAGCTGGAATTGTTCAGTCTGGAGAAGAGAAGGCTCCCGGGAGACCTAATAGCCACCTTCCAGTACCTGAAGGGAGATTATAAAAAGACTGGAGAGGGCCTGTTTACAAAGGCCTGGAGTGAAAGGACGACAGGTAATGGTTTTAAATTACAAAGGAGTTAATTTAGATCAGAAATAAGGAAGAAGTTCTTTACCATGAGAGTGGTGGAGCACTGGAAAAAGTTGCCCAGGGAGGTGGTTGAGGCCCCATTCCCAGAGACATTGAAGGTGGGGCTTGACAGAGCTCTGAGCAACCTGCTCTAGCTGAGGATGTCCCCGCTCTCAGCAGGGGGGTTGGACTACATGACCTCTAGAGGTCCCTTCCAACCCAGACATTTCTATGTTTCTATATTTATTATATGTGGTTAATCAAAAACTGCCTAAGCATATTCCTAGAACTTTAGTTGGCACTGTTCACGATACTAAGATTATACACAGTTTAACTGCAGCTTTTTTTACAAAAGCCTGGTGTAGGGTAGGGAAAAGACCTTTATCCCCACTGTTAACTAACTAGATAATAGACATTGTTAGTCAATAAGGGAGATGGAGCACACGTTTCACCAACAGATTACTTGGAAACTTGATGGACAAGTCTTCCTTGGGACAGCCACATTAACTGCTGTATTTAATATTTGCTTTGTCATCTCAGCAGTGGTAGAAATGAGCTCCCTCCATTGGCTCTGAAGCAACTGTGGCACACCATTGAATCCACCCATGCTGCTGTAAACTTTTGTTTTGCCAAACATGAAGACAGAAACACTTGGCTAGCTATAAAGCAGGTCAACACAAATAAAGCTTTCAAGAAGCAATGTCCACAGTTACTATTTCGCTATGTGTATAGCCATTGATAATGAACTGTATAGAATTAACTTGCAAGATTTAGCTAAAGGGGTTTTGAAAACTCATGCCTGAAGTGAGGCCCCTCCATGCTTAATCACCTACATAAATAACCTGCTTTCCAAAAGCAGTCACCACTGATGTTTGCTTCGGAGGGAACTGTTGGCTGCCCAGGATTGATTAAATCAGAACACCTCTATGCCTGTGAATTTTAGCTTGTGGACACAGCTTCGAACACAACATTTCTAGTAAATTGGTATAAGCTCAGTATTAGCAGGACAGGCCACTGGATTCTACTCTTTCTTCTGACATTATTCAGTTCACGACATTAAAAAACTCACTTAACTCACGCTTTAATGTACGAATAAGAAAAATCCTTGTCTTATAATGGGCAGAACTACCACTTGGGGGCAGGAGTCACCTCATTGACCTAATCTGAGCTATTCACACCAGGCTTTCTTTATAGTCCATGACAGAAATGGGCACTCTTAAGGATGGGATTCATCTAATCAAGTATAGGAGAAGATAAACCACATTGCAGGCTCCACTGACAAAGCTGATTAGATCTCTGCTGACTCTAAAGGGACTCGTGATCTGAAGATGTTTGTGTGTGAGCTACCAACTCCCAGGCAAGAATCCCTCCCTTATTGTCCAGTTGAGGCTGTGGTTTCACTATCAGCATCAGCAACTATGGGCTGTTGCCAGTATACGGTCACAGATTCTTTCCTGCCCTAATCACATGGTCCTGCGTGTCAGCTCCAGCAATCATGCAGCCCTATGTAAATAGGATTAACTTGCTGAACTGGCTGAAAACTAATGCTGAAGAAAAAGAATTTGGTTTTGGTCTCACTGGCAGGCAGAGCTGATGCCCCTCATGCCATCACATGTCCTAATGGCTAGATGTGAGTGCCTGCTTGAGGGCAGGAACATAATTTCTGAAGGGGAAATGTGACTGCCCTTTTTGGCACCAGATTTTAGGTGGACTGGCTTAAACTGACCACAAAATGGCCTCTGGGGAAGGCAGTTATGAAATTTAATAAATTTAGTTACAGAACATAAAGTTAACATGCTTATGCTTACTGTCTTGGGGTATGATGTGACAAACAAATCAAGGATTGAATACAATTGATCCTTGAAAAGAGGCGATGAGACATAGGAGAGACTTATGTGTCCATGAAGTCCATGTTTGGTGCGTGGAAAAAGCCATAGTGTCCAGCAGGTCTCAGAATCGAGATTGCAGCACGTTCCAAATCACAGCATCAGCTCTGGGGAGAGGTGATGTTAAATCATCAGAACTGAAAGAATACTTCTGCTCTGGACCAAGATGCTTGTCAAACAGCTCTCAGAATGATTATCTGCAGAAAAAGTTTATAATGGGTGAAAAGTTACTTTTAGTAGATCACAAATGTATGATGTCATTTTGCTAGAATGGCAAATAGCTTCTAAATGTCTGCAACTTGGAAAGGGCAATCTTTGTCATGAGCTTTGCTAATAGCTAGTAGCTATTAACATCACCTACAATGGGATTTAACAAAAACACTTCAAGCGGCAAAATAAATGGTGTTTTTACATGATTTTTACACAGATACATCCATTTGTCTCATAAAGGGAAATTAATCTACCCCAAGCTGATACAATTAATATCTCATCTATAGATGGTAACATGATGAGCATGCTAGAGCTCAGCCACGTGAAGGACTTAATACAAAAGAGAGCAGCAGAGATGGATGGAAAACCCAGCTGGCTGGAAACACCAGGTGCACCTGGGTTGCCTGCTGAATATGAGCCCGAGGCTGCCCTCAGATCAGACCTGTTGGTGCCGGGTTGGAGTAGAAGCTTGTGAACGTATGCTGCACAGGGCTCCCCATGTCCAAGCATGCCCTGCTACTGCTGTGCCACCAGGCTGTTTGGTATGCTGCAGGCAGGCCTGTCTTGCAGAACAGAAGCGATAGGATGTGCCATATCCTGTGCTCATGGCTGTTCCAGGAACCACCCAACAAGCTCCATATGCACACAGCAGGCATGACAGCTTTCAGTCCAATTTGCCTGCAGATCTTCCTCTTCTGAGAAAATCCTGTTCTTGTACTAAGTTCTTACATTGCCTAGTTCAGTCCCTGGGACTGAAATCAGATCTTTGCACAGTGTGCCCCTGATGTCACTGAGCTCCCAGGAGGCACAGAAGTGTACCAGCGTGGTCCCATTTCTCAGGGCAAAATGTACCACCAGGGCATTTATTCTTCGGCAGCATTACACAGAGGTTTTCTGCAGCTCCCCACAATTCAAAGCGGCCCTTGTTGAACTAGTTTTGAACTGACTTTTCAAATGTCAGAACATGCATGTTTATGATTTCCCTACAGTATTAGCTGTTCTTTTAAAAAGGTCCCTTGCAGGGACTTACCTTGAAGGACCTGAGGGACCTTCTTCTGGCAAGAGACCTTTAGAAATCCTACAGCAATGAAATCTATCATCCTATAGTGACAGTGGATATCATTGCCCACAAATAACCAACTTATCTGACAGGGCCCTATACTGTGCTTTAGGTGGTGGTAGGCACCGCAGTGATTAGCATATACCTCTCTCAATGTCTGTCCTCAGCAAATACCCATTAATTCATTGACACTGCCACAGGTCGAAGAGAATTGGTTTAAATTAGAGCTAATGATCTCACATTTCTTTCTAAAGATAATAAAAGACAGAGCTTCACAATATGATTAAAAATGCCATATGAAAGATAATTTATTTCAGTAATAATTAAAACTGTTGCCAACTAATCAGCTGCAAAGACATTTTTTCATTCCATGAAGCCCATATTTACAGAATTTTCCCATCGCTGTTGAGTCATTGTTACTATCTTGCCAGCAGAGAGCCCTACTGTGTGCAAAAGTGAGTAACACCATTTTCTGACTTTTTTTTCCTCTAATGATTAATATGGTGGTGATTTTTCTAGTAGGATCCACTTGAGCATTTCCTGAATAAGGCATTAGCTCTAACTAACACCTTACTAGTATTAACTTCACAACTAATCAGAGCAACTGTTTTGCCTGGCTACTTGTGAATTTTAAGAAAATACTAGCTGTACCATAACCAGACAAAATGGCAACCAAAGCAGACAAAATGGCAACCAAAGCAGACAGAAAAAGCAATTAGTCCACTGGAAAAAAAAAAAAAAAAAAAGCATGTTCATTAAAAACAGTTCTAGCTTGGTTGTGCAGTTAATTGTGCCAGACCTTATGTAGCAGTTGCAGGCTGCCAAATGCCATGGGATCAAACGAGTGGCTTGACAGTAAGACAGCAAAATAACTAACCTAGAAAGATCAAAACTGGACATAAAAAAAGGGCATATTTTCAAAATGGTTGTTTCTTTATTAGGTAAAAAATATTTTGGAATGAAAAGAAGTGAGTTGTTTTAATCCGCTTTGTAAGGTTCAGAAGAGCTATAGTAAATGGTATGCTGACTCCCTCAACTTGTCTGGAGTTCTGCCACTGACTTCCAAAGAGCTCAGATTTCACAGACATGGTAACCAGGTAAAAGAAGGAATATCTTTATAGAGCAAGATGTTTTTCATTTCCTATCTTAATGCCAATTACAGCCATAGTCTTTCTTCAAAGGTCACAAACAAAAGCATGTAAACAAAAGCTTAACTTGCCTCTGTTCAAGAAAGGCCTTTAAATTAACTGCAAACACATGTTTAAGTCCTTTCCTTGATAAAGCCACTTTCCCGAACCAGGATATAACAGTGAATTTGATGTGGAGCTACATGAACAGTAATACTCACTTTTCATCTGTTTTATTTTTCATGTCAAGGAACCAACTTGTTTATGTAGGTAACTGGATAGTGTATGCTTCTGTTGTCTTTGGTGTTGCTGACTCAATCTAATTTGAAGAAACCTTCTAAGGACAGCTACCAGAGAGAGACACAGCCTAAAATGAATGCTGACAGCCTTGAAGTGGAACAGACAGATGGAGTCATGTTTGCCAGAGTCCCACAAGCCTTTATTAAAAGCAGGCAGGTCTGATGACTGCACAGAAAGGGAACAAGTTAGGTGTTAAAAGGAGGCAGTGTGCTCTGTGATATGGGACTGCATTAGCGATTTAGAGACAGGGTTTCACTTTTTCCAAGTGGAAAGGCCCAGGATGATGAAGAGTCCTGACGTGGCAGAGATCTCTCTGCTAGACAACTTGCTCAGAAATCAAAGGAAAAAGTAGTGACTTTATTTACTCAGCAAATATGCTGAGTAATAGTGAATCTCCTAACCAAAGTCCTATTCTTCCAACAGTGGGCAGCTGACTTAGGAGAGCTTGGTAGCACTCAGTGCAAAACATTTTACCTCAGAACATGTGACAAGCAGCAGCTTTCTGTTTAACCTTTTCCTATCTTGTCACCCAGTTCTAGGGTGGTCTGAAGCTGCATGACAGAGATTCAGAGATACTTCTCCCCTCAGAAGGTGGGGCATTTATGGTAAGCAAACAAATCTGGAGTCAGGTCCTTCCACATGTGCCGACCGGAAGCTGAGTTGCGAAAGAATTCGGAGGGTCATGAACAATGCCTGGAAGCCTAAACAAAAAAAACCAAAAACCAACAAACCAAACCAAAAAAAAACACCACACCCCACCCTCTGAAAAAAAAAAAACACCACCCACAAAAAAAAAAAAAGGAGCCCTTCCTACTTTGAAGACACAATATTCTTCTCAAAAGCATAAGCAGGGACAGAATGTTCTCCTGTAACACACCATTTATGGCTTCATTAGGCACCTTTATCAGTGACCTTCCCATTATTCTTAAAATTAATAGTAGTGCCACATGGACAGCCCTAAATTTAGGAACTATCCCTGTTCCTCTTGGATGCTGATGTGTGGTAATACAATAGAAGAGCTTGGGAACGGCAGTGTAAAGCACACTGGTTTATGAGAAAGAGGCTGTGGAAGAGGTAGTGATGTGCACTCCTCCATGGTCCAGCTGCCGGTCTCTGCCTGACATGTCCAGCAGCAGGACTGGGCTGCCACTGGGCGTTATGCATCCGAAATCCCTGTATTTGAAGCCAGTGAAGACAACAGTGGCTACTGGATTGCATAGGACAAAACTACATGCCCAGTCTTATTCATCAGAGAGCAGAATGCCTGAGAAGCTGCTATTACTTCCCACCTGGGAAGAAACCATGCTCTCCCACTCTCCTGAGGTATACAGTCCATGCCTTATGCTCTTGGCCCCTGAATGAATTCAGTATTCAGCCTGGTGCAGTAGGGAAAAAAGTTACCCCTGGACAAGGGCAGGATCAAGAACATGCCATCCTATAAGGGGAATACAGCAGCAAACCAACTGGTGGTATAGTATCCTTGAGCTCATTAGGAGGTCTCATGGTGAAGAAATATTAAAAGGATCACAAAGCGATCTAGACATTGTTTATATATCAAGAAGGAAGACAAATAAGCCATAACCCCCCTCCTGTAAATCAATCAAAGCTCTTGACACAGTTTATGTTCAATGCCAAGTAAGTTTTATTCATAAGGGTGGTACTGACATTGATACCATGTTTATTTCACTCAAGAGAGAACTGAATACTTATGATGGCATCACAAGGGCAACCAATTAACAGTTTAAATTCTGCAGTCCAGCCAATGAGAGACATTAAATTCCTTGTCTGCCTTTTCTTCCTAACTAAATTCCCTTGGATTAATATCAATCCCTGTAAAACGATAACCCGCCTGCAGGAATTAAAACAGGTTTGAGCTGTTCCAGCTTCTTTGACCCATGTATCCTACATTTGGATAATTCTTCCTTATTAACTAATGGCCTTGTGTGGGGGTGAGAAGGAGATGACATGGGCATGTTCCACTTCAGTATGATTGCTGCTCAGCTCCCGATTATTTACACCACCTTATTAAATGATATTATGGTATATGAGAAGCCAAATAGTTGCAGAGAATGTTATAGCAACCTAATTACTGACTCTTGTAGAGTCCTCATTATGATGATCATGAAAAGCATTTCATACAGGTTCCTACCGCTAAACTAACACCATAGCAGACCTAGATTTTCACATAAGAACAATCTCACACAAAACAGGGTTCAGGGGCACGGGTCAGTACAGCAGTGCAAAGAGCATAACTCTGCAGCATGATCAAGGAAGAGGGGATGGCACACACCACTTAGAGCAACGAGGTAGGCATGTGTGGACTCACTGGGACTCTGCTGAGCTTAGGGGAAGCCTGTTCTGAAATAATGATCTCAGTTAGGCTTGTTGGTAACTTTTCCTTGTGGAAGTTGAAACAATTTCTGGCATTTTATTAAAGAAATTAGGCAAACCATCCAACTCCAGCTGTCAGGAACCTCTGCACAGGCCGTGAAGCATGATCCCTTTGGGATCTTCTGGAACACAGCAGGCTGAGTAAGATGTCAACTCTGCCTTTTTTTGTAATTTTTGTGCTTACATTCTTGTGATTTTTTTCCTGGATGTCTCAAAATATGTTTCCTTTTCCTTTTTTTTTTTTTTAACTACAACAAGTGTAATACAACAAATAGTATCTAAGGACCGACTTCTTAGCATTTACTTATTTTGGTTATATGACAACCTTTTAAAGCTTTCTCAAGCAAAATTACTTTATTCTCTCCTATGTTTTTAACTGTTCATTGGTTATTATTGCCTCATCACTCATCCTACTGCCCTCAGTGGCACAAACAGGAGAAAATTAAATATACATTCTTCTGCAAAAAGGCTAAACTTTAACAAAACTAGGAGGCAGTTAGAAAGGCAGCAAAAAATAGCTGCTGGGGTGTACTGAGGCACATATGGTAGCTGGAAAAGGGGCCCACTGATTTGAGAGCTGGGGATGGGTGTAGAGTTCACACAGCTAGCAGGCTAGTGGCTGGTTCCTTCCCCTTCTCCAAGCAGGCCGAAGCAGAAGGGCCATAGCTGGGCAAGGGTACTGCCTCAGGAGCCGCAAGGCCGACACGCCTCCTGCTCGCGTTTGTCACCCAGCAGGCACAAAGCATCCTCCAGTGAAAGCCAGGGCGCCAGCAGGAACAGAGGAGCGGACGGCCTGGGGAAGGCTGCCCGGAGGGCGGGGAGGCAGCGGCGAGGCCCCCGCCACTCCTGTGGTACCTCCCCGACACGCGGGTTTTGCGGTGCCGGCCAGGGCCTTCCCCTCGCGCCACACACACCGGGCGCCGCGGCTGTCAGCAGCGCAGGGCCCGGCGGCGAGCTCGCCGGCGCTGGCCAGCTCCCGGCGCTCGCCGTCGGCCAGGGGGGGTGGAGTGGGCGGGCTGGACCTTAGCGGCTGCCGGCCCGGCCCCTGCCGGCGAGGCCGTGCACCGCGACCTCAGGCGGCGGCTGGGGCTGACCCTAATGGACCCCGCGTGAGGCCGGAGGGCCCACTGCCCGAAGACGTGACGTCACAGAGCGCCGACCC
>JANHFX010008354.1:0-16936 GCA_027560015.1 Chloroceryle amazona
GCTTTTAACAGTGCCTCAGCAAGGCCACCAATGTGTTTTAAGTCTTCATTAGATGCGTTTACCACAACATCAACAGGATGAGTGCACAAGTCAGCTTTATAAACCGCTATTACAATTCCTCCTATGGTCACCTGCTTATAGGGCTTGCCTATACTACTATGTTCCTGCTCTTCTTTCAGCTCTTCTTCTGACTGCTCTTCCAGACTGACTAGACACTTAAACTCTTGTTTTGCACTGGCAGCAAAAAGGTGTTCTCTCTCTTTGAAGTAAGACTTGGCTCCCGGCTCTCTAATTACCACACGCTTATAATGCAGGCCAGACAGAATTTCCTCAACTAAGGTGACTCCCTTCATTACCTCTCTTCTCGGGCCACTCAAGGATATAACTCTACCTCTGTTCTGGGTGCTAAAGTCAACTTTCACACCTTTGTTTTGTAAGTCATCCCAAACACAGGTCTTCTCTTTCTCAAAGAACTGGATAACCACCATGGGCTTTCCTTCGATGACCTTTTGTACTTGTGTGTTTTCATCTATGAAGTCAAAGAGTTCTTCAAAGGCTTTTGCTACTGACTGAGAACAACCAGCAATGATGACCTGACTCTCTTCCTGAGTGACTGTTACAGCATCATTAGAACAGTTTTGCTTGGTGAGCATCCTCCATTCCTTCTTCTGGAGGACTGATTCATCCTCCAAAGTAATGCTTTTGTAGTCCAGTTCCTTCTTTATTTCTTCTTCTGCTTTTTGGAGATCTTCAGGGCTACTCCCTTTCAAGAGGATAGCTTCTGTGCCAAGCTCGTAAAAGGCACTAATTTGTTTTGACATAAACAGGCTCTGTGACAGGGTTTCATTATCAATATGCTCTAAAAAATGGAAAATATAAGGGTGGATATTAACTGTTTTCTTTGCCATTTTGCGGATATTATCTAATATTTCTCCTTTTACTTTATAAACTTCCTCAGGCACTCCACAGAGGTTAATTATCTTCTGCAAATGATCATAACTTATTTGCAGGGCTGGGAACTCCTTAAGTATTTTTTCTTCAAGACCAGTACTCTGTAAAATTGCATATTCCCCTGGACCCATTACCACTATTTCTTCAGTTCTTTGCTTTTCTCTTTCAATTTCTCTGGCAGCCTTTTCTATGAGAATATTCAGTTCTTGTTCAACATTCTTCACAACTTCTTTTTCACCTACTAGAATAAGTAAATCCTTGGGAGTACATGGCATTATCATAACTTCATCATGGTTAAAACTGTTTCTGATGGCTTCCCACACCTCTGCACTTACTTGACATTTAATTGCTTTGTACTTTGATATGCTATGTGAAAATGCTTTGGAAACATTTTCATTCCATGTCTTGATCAATCGAGATACTAATCTCTTCCGCTCAGACAAAGTAGCTGAAGGATGCAAAGTAACTTTGGGGTCTTCACAGGAGGGTTCAGGCCATGTTAGCACACAGTTACACTTTGCCATTTCACAACTTATTGATTCAATTAGCCTATTGTTTTTCTGCAAGTAATACCAGATATACAGCTCCAGAGGCACTGTAATTGGATCTGGCTGCTTTATTTGTGGCCCTTCCTTTCCATACAGGGCTGTTCCCAGGGAGGTGTAGTAAGGATAGACAGAGATTGGTATTCTGTTTAGTGAATGCTGCTTTTCCAAGACGTTGGTTACATCTAAAACAAACAAAATCCCAAACAATTAATGCTAGCACTTAAAACCAAAGATCTTCTGTTGGGTTTTTTTAAACTTTGTTTTCTACGTAATAATGTTTGTTATACGTAAGAATAGTTCCCAGATAGAAATAATTCCATATTATTGAAAAGTTACTGGTTTTAAATGTCAAAAACTAAGTTAGAGAGGGACAGTTAAAGAGACAATACTGTCCACCTCCAGGAGGGACGCACAGCACTGTCTCTGCCCCTACTTCTGTCATATGCTATACTTAAAGCACCCAACTCAGTAGCTGTCTGGGCTATTACTCAGCACCATCAAATTACAGCTCCTCCATTTCCTCCAAAAAGAGGATCTATTTTCTTCAACTTCCCTTCAGATCTCCCCTTCGCTGCAGCACTTCCAGCTTCCCCCTGGTCCTCCACCTTCCCCCTGGTCCTCCACCTTCCCCCGATTCTTGTGTTTCTGTCACTAGCTGAACAAGCCACAGCACCTGCTCTCTGGCCAAAAAGCCATCCTAGAAATTGTTCTCAGACCAGCACGAGAGCACACACTGATACGGGGCAGCCAGTGGTGAATGCAGGGTTGAGGGGCAAGTCTCCTACACTATGTGGGGCTCTGCTTTCTCTATTGAACTCTACCTGTAAACTGGACTCTGTAAGGATCAAGGCCTGGGTAAAATAACAGCGCATAAAAAAGGAAAAAAATTCTACCTCTCATGCCCAGCTGGTCCAAAACTTAAGCTTGTGTATATTACCTAATATCAGCAGAGACCCACTGACAAAGCACCATCTCTGCTGTTTATGGGGACAAAGCAGGCATTTCTCTAGAAAATCCAGACTTTGATCTTTCTTTCTCAAGGAAATAAGGGCTTTGTATTTCTGCGTTACCTTTGTGGTCACTGAATGTAATGATAGCTGCATCTTCATCAGGCAGCTGCTGAACATCCACCACCTCTGCACCTCCGTTCTTCTTATTTTCAAAGTAGACAGTTATATAGTCACTGGATGTGTTAGGTGGTATATTTTCAGCCTTAACACTTTTTGTTAACTCAAGGCACCGTGCAGTAATATTTTGCTGCTTTGCTCTGTGATTTTGATTCAGCATTTCAGCAAATTCCCCTGCAGCTAGAAAGAGATAAAAAACCAAAAAACCAAGATCAAACTCACTACACATGTGACACCTTTTGGCAAGGAGAGCCTTTATCGTCAATCTGTTCTAAGACCAAGTGCTTCCTTTTATTGCTTGCATAGTTATAGTTCGGTTTTAGTCCTACCTATTCTGTCTACTATCCAAATCAGAGCTAGCCCTCTTCTGACTCGCCTTTTATCTGTAAGGTATAGAGGTCAATGGATGTCATTAACTTCAGTAAATTCTCATTTAAAATGACTCAATATCAGATTAAACCATAAACCTATGACAGAAAACATTAATTTCCTGCTTAGTCTCCCTCACACACACAAATAGCTAATAAAAAAGATCTGCAACTCTGACTCCTTTCTTACCAATATTTCCAGTAAAGCTAACTACAGCAGCACGTATTTCAGGTATCATTTCCACACTGAAGTCACCATCCTCCTCTGACAAGCCACTGATATTTTCCACCAGCATAATTAACATGCAATCTTTCACTGTCTCCTGCACATTTTCAAGAACAACTAAGGTGGAGAGCAGAGATCCTTGAGAGTCCTCCACTCGGCACAGCTCCTGGAGAGTGTCCACTTGCCATGGCTTCACAAACAGATCAATGTTCTTCACTGAGTGATGCTTCCTTTGTAAAACTTCTTGGGCATCTAGTTCCACAGGAAAACAAAGAAAGAAGTGATCTTCCCTTCCCCTCCTGCCATAGTGGAGAAACATGTTACATTACACTCTGCTTGAAAAATCTGGCCGGCCATATTTTCTTTTATCAAACAAGAAACAGAAATAAGGCAAAACTACATCAAAAGTTGCAGTCAGGATAAAAGCTGTTTTATGATCTAGATGTTCCCAGTCTCCCCAAAGGGGAAAAAGAAGTTACTTTTTGAGATAAGTGCATCCTTCTTTCTACTGCCCTCAAGTGAAAGAAACTGTTCTCCAGATGAGTGACAGCTAAAAAATAGCACTTTAATGGCTTTAAATTCTCCCTGTGTATTTAATAAATATTTAACTATATGAAATATTTATTTCTCCTGCATAAACAGTTTCCTCCTTTTGCATACATCCTGCACACATGAACAAGTAGCCGACAGCACTTTATTGTAGAGGAAAGCTACAGATAAGTTGAGGCTACTTTAACATAATTTTCTCTTAGAAATACATAATATTTACTACCTCTTTTCCTTCCAAGCTCCACATCAATGGCAATTAAAATGAATATGAAAGAAAATACAGCAAAATCATATTTACCCATAATCTGCAATTAATGCTTTACCCAGTCTCCTGAAGTAGAATTAAAGTTTATTCTGCAATGATCCTGACATTATTTTTCCTCCATTGTTCTCTATGGGCCTTGCTCAAGCATTTGGGACAGGTCTAGAGAACCACTTCTTTCCCTGTGGGTCATTATAAACCCACATCTGCATTGGATAGACAGGCACATTTGCTCCTTTTACACTGTCACACTTTGGGAATAACATTCCCTTTCTTCCGAAGCAATGACCACAGGGATCCAGCACCAGCAAAGGCCTATTTTTAAAGGGGACTTCAGTAATGCAACACCCATATGATCAGATCTTACCTTCCTCATCCTGAAAGGTGATGACCATTTCCTGATCCTTTCTGATGCAGGTCTCAATGGCCCCCCCACCAGACTTTTTTTTATTTTCAAAGTACATTTCCAGAATCTCATCTTCTATCTCCTCCCCAAAGGCAGTGGTTACTACTACAGATTTCCTAGAGGTTGCTTTTTCTGCCTCCAGTTTCTCACAGGATTCTGAAATGAAAGATCACACCCTAATGCCTTAGGCAAAAGTTAAGAAAAAACTCAAGCTTTTTACCTTCCAACTTTTACACCACTTCATTCAGATCACAGATAACCTCAGGGAAAAGAGCAGGCAAATAAACAAGAGTTTGGATGTTGTCCTCTGTTTGGTTTTGGTTTGTTTGGGTTTTTTCACAACAGCCTTTAAATCCTAAACAAGCTGAGCATATCACTAGTGTGAGTTATTATATCAACAGGTGAAGAGAAAAGACTTCAGTTCATCACCAAGCAAGAGCAGGAGAAGTAATGGCTACGAAATCTTCTTCACAAACCCACGATGAGGAGAACAATCACTCTTTTGCCTGTGCACTGTCTCCATTTACAGCTCTGGCCATTCCTGTAGGTTGCCATGGGTCTACACACGCTGGCTGCCACAGGAGCTCAGATGTACCTGCGGTACAGAGCTTCTGATGTTCTATCACAGGTCACCCCAGCTGAGCTGGTGGCAGCTGGGAAGGTCTGGGCAGGGACAGCCTTACCCAGAACAAAGGTCAGCATCCACTGCATGCCTAAGGAACTGACCTGTCTGAGGCGGCCAGTGAAGAAGGGATTTTGGAAAGGAACTCATACAAAGAAAAATAAATAAAATTTTTATTTTAGCGTGAAATTATGATTTCTACACTACATTAGATAAATACCACTCAGGTGACCACAGGGCACTATTGCAGCATAAAGGTCAATGAAAACCAATGAAGCAAGAATACACTGGACTCTGGTAAGTAGCATGCTTACCTGTCTTCTCCTGCTGAGTGCATACAGACATCTCCTTATTCTGGCAGGTGGGAAGAGACATGCCAGGTTCATTAACTACAGATAAATGATAATGACTTCTCAGTTACTGGGTATTTCAAGAAGAAAACAGCCCCACTTTTGTAGGCCCAGGAGCTAACACAGTTTGAATTTAGTTTTATTTGACACTGCCTGAATCACAGGCTTCCATCTATTCCTTTTTTCAAACCATATGTTGAAAGTGGTTATAGAAACACTCTTTAAGCTCAAGAAGCCTCAGGCACAATGTCAAAAAACAAACCAGCACATAGTCACACTGTGTGAACCACTGCGAGCAGGTCCTCCCATGCATTACAGCACTATCCTCATAAAAAAACGGGCTGTCAAATGAGCGATCTGTCAAGAACACCCTTCCCGTGGAGGAAAATGCCTTCAGAAACCAGGCACCACTGTAAAGGTATATATCATGACATACTCTGACTCCCCACGACAGCTCTACCTGCTGCTTTATACCAGTAAGGAACACTGGTAAAAATCAGAAACCAAAAGATAAGGGCACTATCTGCCAGGCTGCTTTTCCGATCCATGCCCTCGATCTTCACCTGTCTGCCACCCTCATCTGCACAAATAAGTCATTTGCCCATCGAGATAACCGTGCTGGGTATGATTGGCAACCTCTGGCCTGCAGAGAGAGTGTGCACAGTGCTAGCTGGAAGCGCAACAAGAACTGAAGTTAGCTCATTTGGGTTTTACGCATGCCTTGGAGTTTACTTAAGGGCTGTGCTTTATGAATGTAATTAGTTTTGTGGTTTAAAAAACAAGGGAGACTGCTGGGACAGGCAAAGTCGGGGCGGAAGGAAAGTGAAGGCGCCCAGCTCTGTGCCAGCCTGGCCAAGCGCTCGCCGAGGAGCCGGCTCGGTTACCGGTTTCTGCCACATCCCCGCGGCGCCCCCGCTGCTCCCGCCCGGCCTCCCCAGGCCAGCGCCGGGCTGCGGGAAGAGCCAAGCCCCCAGCCCCAGCCCTGGCCCCGGCCCCGCTGGGCTGAGCCAAGCGCCGAAGCCCCGCACCGCGCCTCACGCAGACCCTACCTGGCGCCTCGGCCCCGCCAGCCCGTCCCACCTCCTGGAAGCGGAACGAGAGGAAAGCGGTTACCACGGCCAGACTCGCCCACCCCTCCCCGCCCCTCGCCACCGCCTCACCTGAGCGGGATCGCCGTCCGCGGGCACCGCGGTGACGAGCAGCGACAGCCGCCCTCTGGTCCCCCAGTCGAGCTCATGGACCCGCTGGTCGAGCACTCGTTGTCTCACTGCCAACACGAAGGGCACCGGTGAGGGAAGGGCAGTGGCGTCTGTCCCCGCTCCCTTCTGCCCCGCAAAGCCGACAGAGGCCGTTAGCGCCCCTTCCCCCGTCCCGGCCGCTCACCCTCGTGGCGGGCGAAGCAGACGAGGACGTGCCCGGTCCCGGTCCCGGTCCGCAGCTCGCACTCGCCGCCGCCCGAGCGCTTCTGGCTCTGGAAGTAGCAGAGCAGCTTCTTCCGCAGGCCGAGCGGCGGCTCCGCGGCGCCCCAGTCGCCGCGCACCAGCAGCGGGAAGGCGCCCGGCCGCTGCCCCGCCATCACCGCCTCCAAGTCTCCCTCACCCGCAGCTTTCGGTTTCATTTCTTCACCAGGAAAAAACAGCTGCGCCGCGGCCGCTCTGGCCCCGCCCCGCGGTTGGGCGTCCCCTGCGGGCCCGGCCAGAGGCCATGCTCCCCAGCCCGCCGCCCCCCCCGCGGGGAGCGCACGGTCCGCGTCGCTCAGGAGATCGGGGACACAGCGTTGTAATCCCACAGACGGGAATCTTACAAGTACAGCTGTTCCCAGCGCCCGAGCGTACAGCGGTTCGGCTCTGGGTAATCACAGACTCATAGAAGGTGTTGGGTTGGAGAGGACCTTGAAAGGTCAGCGAGTCCAACCCACCTGCAGGGACCAGGGACATCTGCAACTAGAGCAGGTTGCTCTGCCCCGGCCAACCTGTTCTTGAACGTTTCCAGGGATGGGGCACTGACCACCTCTGAGGGCAGCCTGAGCCAGTGTTTCACCACCCTTATCGTAAAAATTTTCGTTACCTCTAGTCTAAATCTACCTCTAGTCTAAATCTACCCTCCTTTAGTTTATAAACACCACCCCTTGTCCTGTTGCAACAGGCCCTGCTACAGAGATTGGCCCCATCTTTCTTCCAGGCCCCCTTTAAGTATTGAAAGGCCATAATGAGGTCTCCCTGGAGCCTTCTCTAGGATGAACAACCTCAAGTCTCAGCCTGGCCTCACAGCAGAGGGGTTCCAGCTCTTGAATCATTTTGTGGCCTCCTCTGGACACTGTCCAACAGCTCTCCCTGCAGCATGCTTTCAAATGAAGTCACAACACAAAGTAAAATTACCCGTTTCCATCATTCTTCATCAGAAATATTTGTACCACTGTGCAAGGCTGCATTAAAAAATTCTTTTCCTCAGACCAAGGCTTCATCTAGCTGTGACATTTTCAACTAAGTGCTCAGGGACACCCCTTGCAGTGGTTAGTTTTTCAGCTCTTTCTTGCATATTTAACTAATGTGCCCAGCTATGGGACACCAAAATAGCAGATAAATACCTTTCCCACTAGCTTCACTGGAAGTTCATTAAATATGATAAGCAGAGGTGGGTGCTAGCTAAAGACAAGTGTCAGACATGCTGCTGAGCAGGCCCATGGACAGGTCTTTGTTGTGTGGGCAATTAATCTTTTATTTCCTAATGCACTGTTCTTCCAACCACTCGCCCAGGTGCATGCTCCCCTCTCTTGCTGTGACCCAGATAAAAAACCTGACGACTGCAAATTGTGTAGGTTTATTCCTAAACTGTACAGCTATGACTAGAAAGTAGAGGTCTGTACAACTGGCTATCGGATGAAGGCGGGGTAGCTTTCAGTGACAGTTAATAGGACCCTGATGCAAAACTCAGCCTGTAAAACTTTGCCACAGATTAAAAGGGAGCTGGTGAATTGTCAGATAGGAGCCTGACATCAGTGTATCGGCTTATTGGGACAGAAAGTGAAAGGGGAGTCTGAGAGAAGGTGGGGAGGTTTGATCTTCACAGGCTCTGTCAGGGTGCAGCAATGCACAGCTGCTGAGAAACAGCAACTGGCTGGTAGCTCACTGCATAGAAGAGGGAGGGAACAAGAAACAGTGTAAACTATGAAAACACATACAGTAAAACAAAACCACAGTAGGAAAGACATCTCAACCCACACAGAAACCAAACAGTGCCCAACACTACCAAATCTACAAGTCAAGGTGGTATAGTACTGCCTATTGACAGAAATCTTAAAAAAAAAAGTGGTCTAAATCACTCCAAATCATGGCATTGCTGGGAAGCTCCTAAATGTAAATAAATAAATAAATTATATATACGCACAACTATACTTACCTAAAACAGGAGGAAAAACCTGTGCAGAAGAATGCAGAGCTGAGCAGATGGTATTTTTATATTTTATTTATTATGTTCAGTAGCCTAACATGGTTTAGCTCACTATGGCTGCCTTAAGTGAAAATTATTTGTTTCAGACCATCACAAAGGTAATTAGCAGGCTATTTTGAGCAGAGTAGCAACAAAGCATCTTCATGATACAATTTAAACCATCTATTGGAAGCAAGGGGAAGAATATAATATTATAGCTGCAAAGCTGACTCAAATATTGTATTTGATCTTAAACACAACAGAAGGCACAGAACCAGGACCCCATTGTCAGAGATGGCCACGAGCCCTGTTATTTTCCTTTTGCTCCAACACAGCTCTGGGAATTCAGCAGTTCTGCAGGGTTAGAAATACAGCAGCACCCACATATACCCTCAGACATTACCCACGCTCATTTCATGGTTAAAACACAAACCACTAATGCCATTGCTACCCTGACAGGAAGCGGAAGAGAACAGCCTGATCACAGCTGATACTATTACAGCTGCATAAAAATTTTCCAGCAGATGGTTACACGATGCTATCCATGATGACAGACGTAATAACACAGAGCTAAATTTAAGTGTTTGGTCGACTAAAAGCTAGTAGTAGATATATAGTTTTTTTGGTCAGGCTGAAGACTTGTAGGAAAAAGTGCAGATCAGGTTTACTGCTAAAATAAGATACATAATTTGCTATTTGACAAATGCAACAAGTACTGATGCTGAAACTTTCAAGACCCAAATTATTTAAAGGCAACATATACAGGGAGAATTATTCAAGGAAGTAAATGATGTGTAAAAGAACATGTAACATTTGATGAAAAGAAGAGTAATTTTCTTGTCTGTGAAATACAAGCGATTTCAGTAACAGCAGCTGAACAAAGTAACTTCTTTCTTCTTAGTGTTGAATAGTAAATTAACTACTACATGTTCCATTGTCACACTTAAAAAGTTGATGGCTGATGAATTTCTTTATTCGATTCCTTTTGCTTTCAATTCTGACCGAACCCGCTGCAAATAATCAGGATCAGGGTAACCAAAGCTAGAAAAAAAGAAAAGAATTGCTTGGGTTAGTTCTGCAATGAAGCACTTGACAGTTCTACAGATCCTTATCAAAATCTCTTAAAACACTTTAAATGTTATTAACTTACTCTACAGAGAAAACAGACCCTATCTTATAGATGAGGGAGGTGGCACAGACAGGTGAAGCTAAAAACTTAAGGAGCTGTTGAATTTGGTTCTGCGAACTGGCACTAAGAACTTGGATTTTCAAAACAGCCTGCAGTCTCACTTGAAAATGGTGTAGCTTTTGGATATGCATCCTTCTAAAAATCAAACCTGAAGCATATCCAAGTGAGCATTTGAAACACAAATGTAACGGCACCTCTGGATTTTAGGTAGCACATCACAGAAAGTGTGTATGAAGCAAGTGGTAACTAGGGAGAACATCTGGGGGAGGGGGGTAAGCCACCTTTTAAAAAGCTCTTTTATGATCTTAGCCCAGGAAGGAGGCTCCAGACACAAATCTTTAGAGCTTGCAGGAAGACACCTGCCCCTGGAAGGCTTGCAACAATCTTGAAAGGACTGTTCCAAGCCTCCCTCTTGTCTCTGTAAGGTTTTTTCCAGACCCAATTTACTGGTACGGTCTGTAGCTAATCATGTCTTTAAGAACGGTCAGTTATATGTGCATTATGGGCTGGAATGCAGCGGTCCTGACCAGGAGACCATTACGCATTGAAGAATTAGTGATCCACATAACAGTCAGCTGGGGCAGGACTCGGCCTGTGCCATGCTGTGTTGTGCTGTACATGCAGTGTGGCCTTCAGTCCTGTGCTGTCCACCTCCGTGGCTGCATGATGGACTGAGCCAGCTCACTCTGAGAGAGGTGCCGCCGGCAGCTCCCACTCGGTACCAGTGACTATGCCACCCTTGTGTCCTTGTCTTTATCTAGAAGTGCAGCAAGTCTCCTAAAGAAATGCTGAATAGAGTCATCTTTTACTAAGAAAATCCTGTATTAGGTCAAATGACCAAAATGGGGTAATCCCTTTCAATGGTTGGGGTTGGCATAGTGTCCTGTGCTCTAAACTGAGGCCCACAATGCTGCACAACTCAAGAGTTCTCTGCATCTTAATATAATTATATCTCTACTACAAACCCTTTCTTCTTGCTCTGAGCTCTAATAAGTAGAATTTCAATTCATATTTTACAGAGTCTGAGTGCTGTCTTTACTGGGATCCCAGTGGTGCAAACCAGCAGGTAACAGAAGAGGCTGACATCAGGAGTCCAACTTTAGCTGTTACCAAGAGCTTGCTGTCACATCCTAGTAGTTTCTAATCAGAACAGCTGAATAGTGCTTTACACAATTCACCGGTGAATGAGTGGTGTGAAGGATAACAGAAGCCTAAGAACACCCTTGTTCTGACTGTCCAAACTGGTTTAGGGTGATTCTAGTCTGGATTCATAGAGCATTCCACAGCTGCTGTGTTAGTGACAAAATCTGAAGGCTCTAATGTGGAATTTATTCCTGACATGTCTGAGTAACAATACAATCATACATAAAGAGAAGACTACTCACTTGGTAGGTCCTCCACTCCTCAAAGTTTTGTGGTGAATATCATTCCATGTGATAACATCGTTGGCACCAGTAGTACGTGACTGCCCCACAGTGAAAATCAATTTTTGGTTAAAGGCTCTTCTGAGAAGCTGCAGAATTTCTCGCCCTTCCTTATTGTCAGGTAAATATGCTACTCGAGAAGTTGCAAAATAAGGTTTCCCTGGGTTTGGATGGTTGGTCTGTTTTGTAGAAAAACAAAACAAAACCACATTGTATATGATAAATGCTTTGAAAATGTGAAAATCACATACCCCAGCTTTCACAAACCTTTTTATCCAGGCTTTGATTCAGCAGGACATAGCATGACTGATGACTGATTTTGAGTTTTATTTTTTCCCTCGTTTGACAATTTCTTTCATATAAGCTTCGCTCACATTTTCTTGTCATCACTCATGCATCCGTTGTTAAATCTGTTTTTTGCCTCTTTGCTCTCCCAAATGCACGTCACGCCACCCCTGACTTTTTAATATATTCCATTTTCAGTCCTAGTCACAACACTAAGCCCCTAACATAAGCTGATCTCTTACCTGGAAAGTTTACAAGCCAGCCCACTATTCATTTTTGTCCAGTGGTGTCAGCAGCTGGGAGAATGCCTCAGAGAATCCTCATTATGCTCACAAAATTTTGTTTACATGGCACCACTCCATAGATTTCAGTTCAGTTACTCCCAGTGTACAAATTAAAGACAGATAGCTCTGTCCCTATGCATATAAAATGGAAGGGTACCACCTGACTACTTAATTACCACTATATTACTTAATTGCACACAAAAATACTGAATAAAATACTTGCAGATTTATACATAACAAAGAAATGTCTCGGCTGAACATGCATTAAAATGATGGAAAATAAACTAATTTTATATTCAGTATTGGTTTTGCTGTGGGGAAAATATGTGTTATGAACCTTTAAGTATACTCACAGTTTGAATACCACCACACATATCATAAGTAATCACAATAGTACCACAATCGGGATAACCAGGGAGGGATGAAGACACCGTTCTGTTTGACATTGTTCCTTCGGGCTGGTCTCCTTTTATGACTCCATAGACAGTATTACAAACAGGACAAGCTTGCTTATAACCCATGGCCTGGTCAATGCAACTCTTGCAAAACACATGTTTGCACTTTCTTAGTATTACTTCATTAATAATTCTCTCCATGCAAATTGGACACTCATCTTTGTTTTCCTCTTCTGTTTTTGCATTAGCTTGTCCTTCAGAGGAAAGATTCTGTTTCTGCCTGCCACTGAATTTCTTCTCAGATGCTCCTGTAGTTTCTTGATAGCTGAGATCAAAGAACAGTGGTGTTTTGCTTTTAGCTTGTGTTGAGTCTTCGCTGATAAGAAAGTTCATAATGTGCTTTTCAACAGCATGAATATGGTTTGGTAAACCACTTAAGATTAATTTGTCTCCCTTCTTCTGGAGTTTTACATGCAGATCTTCCAGTTGTTTTCCATTAAGTAGCATATTTAATCTTTTTTTCTGGTCTTCTGAAAGCTTTGAGGGGATGAGTTTTTCTCTTACCATTGCAGAGGCACTCTGAAATGCATTGATGAAACTTTCAGCAGCATGTGAAGACATATCAGAAGATTTGATCCTAGGTCTAAATATTATGAGCATCTTCTGGCCATATGAACCGTCTTTCTTTTCTATTATTGTATCATATTTGTCTTTAATGGCTTCAATTTCTTTGTTGAGTATTGTTTCCAACAATTTAAACACAGAAGCATCAACTTCAACTCCATTCCTGTTCTTGTACAGTTCAGATGATATTTTTATATTCTTTCCAGCTTGGCTGTTCTCACCTTGCTCTGCCAGAAATTTTTTGCCAGCTAAAATAACACTTTCTGGACCACGGAGTAGCAAGTGATTCCCTTCCTCTTTGGCAAGAAGATTACTAAATGCAGCATTTAACTTCATTATTGTCTCAGTTAATGTGTGACTGTTTGCTAAAGGAATTCTTTCCTGTTTCAGATTTTCTACACTTTTCTGAAAAGTTCTGATAAAAAAATCATTAGCTCCTTGAATTGATGCAGGACTTTTATTGGAAGTCAAGCATATTGATGTGGTTCCATTGTAATGATCTTTACTTTTTATACACACTCCAAAATGTTCATGAAGAACTTTGATTTGTTCTTGGCAGGCATGACTAAAATATTCATAGAGACCTGATGGAACTGTAAGCTCATTAGTTTCTTCAGGATTCAGACCATTTTCATCCTTCAAACCATTCTTACTTTCAGAATGTGAAACACTATGGTTTGGGCCACTGCCTGCAAGGATCTCCTTGAAGAAGTGATAAGCTTTTTCAATATCTGCAAAATCTCCTGTCAATTTTTCAGAGCCATCGATATCAGGATTTCCTTCTCTTTTTAAATTTGGACATACAATGGTAATTTTCTCCCTTTC
Source organism: Chloroceryle amazona (assembly GCA_027560015.1). Taxonomy (NCBI): domain Eukaryota; kingdom Metazoa; phylum Chordata; class Aves; order Coraciiformes; family Cerylidae; genus Chloroceryle; species Chloroceryle amazona. Next base: position 13,865 of record JANHFX010008354.1, read on the forward strand.
CTGTTCAGAGAACATACTGGTATTCAAAGTTGCAGATACTGTAAGAAATATCTAAAGAGAAGAGAAGATGTTATCAGTAGTTGGTTTTTTTTATGAAGTTCTCTGCTTGCTGCTTCTATATTTTGAGTAAGGAAAAGCTCTGTCCCTATCAGCAGGGCTAGACCACTATAGACACAGCTGCACACAGTATTTCTTTTATGTCATATATAGTGACCTTACATACACGTGAGGAAAGCAATCTGCTTCTAGGTCAGCAGCAAAAATGGAATTTGTTACGGGCAGCAGCATTGCAGGAATGAAGACAATAACTCTGCTACTTAATTGGAGACTGTGACCAGTACCTGACCTCTGGTAATATGGTAAGCATAATCAGTGCCATTTTAGAAGGCAAATGGTCACTCTCCGTGGCTGAGCTGGTCACATATTAGTCCCTTTCCCCCTCATTATCAGGCCCTGAAGGTCCTGTGCACCAAACAGATGAAGCAAAGCGATTTCTTCCTCCCCTCCCTATAATCCTCAAGGTTCCTGAGCACCAGGCTGACTACTCCTCTCCTTACCAGCCATGAAGGTCCCAGGCACCCCACCAACAAGGTGGTGATGAACCCATCACAGAACAGGGAAGTATAACAGCACGCAGAGCACTGTCTCCAAAATCAAGCAGTTACAAGTCCTAAGTGGGAACCTGAACTGCAACTACTGCTGGACAGTGAGACCTGCGACCCCCCAGCGGCCAGGGACACCTTCACTGTTCTCTGCTTCCTCCGAGGACTGAGTCAATGACTCATGTTCTTTTCTGTGTTTTTTTAAGTGAGGTGATGTCTCGATAAAGCAAGCCAAGTATTAAGATTTGACATGATATGCAGAAGGTCCAGGTGATCAGAAATCAAGCTGTACTATAAAATTCAGTGCTACAGTACTTATAAAACTGTACTACACTGATTCTGCTCGTAGAAATCCTGTGGTATTCAGATCATCAATTCTATGCCATGCTAATCATGAAATCCTGTTTAAAAAAAAGGAAAGCTGTCTGTCCTATTAGGGTGTCTGTCCTGTTGGGTGACAGAGACACAACATGTCTTAACAGCACACCTGAACATTACATTGTTCTTTAATTATATTAGACTTTCTACTTTTCTCTTACTCTCTTTCTTATAAAAATACCCAAAAGTCATGCTTTAGTAACTCAGGGTTAAGGAAGAAAACAAGGATTCCGAAAGATAATAATAAAAGATGTTCACATCTCTACTTTGCACAGACAAAAGCATAAGGAAATTCGCAGTACACTGCAAACCACTACATTAGCTCACGTGATACGTCAAAAGCTACATCCTTCTACTACAAAAAAACAGGGTAAATTTTCTGGGCCAGATTTCAGTGTCTTGGTAGAGCCAGATCCACATCATGTAACACACAGCCTGGCCCTACCACTTGTCCCTACCACACAACTGATCTTTTCTGCACAACTTTTAGGTCAAAGTGTCTGAAATAACGTTTGCTGTGCTACATCCCACCAGTACAGATTTTTTTAACACCAAGGTAAGGGATGGAATTAATTACAGCTATTTGAAGGTGCAAAACATAGTGAAATACCGTTAAAGGCCTCAGTAGCAGAAAGGAATCCAAATCTCATACAATTCTTCCACCTTTTGGGAGCAGTCCTTGGTGCAAACTATCCCCTGAAACCTGCAGAGACTGCCGCTTTGGGGGGCAGTGGTTGGCACCTGCCAAAGCCATGCTGGAGAACACGCTGCCTGTTGACATGCGTGTATGACCTGTGTGGTCTACCATGCAGAAGTCACTTGCCACCCACATTTTACTAAGATAATGTAAGAAACATTTAGTTGGCATGAAATAATGAAGTGCAACATAAGGCAATGCAAAGGATTTATCAAGCTATAAGCGGGGTAGGTTACTACCCAGCTTGTTACTGCTCTTGCTGACACACCTTTTTGGTAACGTCTCTTGCCTTCTGTCCATCGCCTTTGGCTGCCTGCCCCTCCCGCTGAGGTGGGGAACAGCTGAAAGGGCTGGAGTGGCTGGGGGAGGCCTGCTCTATAAGAGGGCTCTTGCTCGGGTCCCCTTCTCCCGGCTGGATGAGTATCTTGAGGCGTCTGCTTCCAACTTCCAAGACATGATCTGTGCGGGACTCCACGTTCTTCTTAGCTTCAATAATTTGGGGACAGGCAATTAAAGGCGATAAAGCTCCCCGAAAATCTGACAGCTCCACACTGCCACAGAGACTACCTGCCCGCACTGCCCGGGGCCACAAGATGGTGCCCTCGGCGGCCATTTACCGCTCCCTCACTCGGTAGCGGGACCTCCGTGCGAACAGCCCCGCCGGGGTGGCCCGGCCGCCCTCTCATCCCCTCAGTGCCGGCGGCGGGGAGAAGGCCGAGCCGCGGACCGCGCCGCCCCCAGAGCCAAGCCGAACCGAACCGCGCCGCGCCAGCCCCTGTCCCTCACCCCCATACCTCGCTCCTCTTGGAACTGCACCCAGTAGCTGCCGGGTTCGGGGCCCGCCCGCACCTCGCACTCGCCGCCGCCCGACCGCTTCCCTGACTGGAAGTAGCTCTGGAGCTTGAACATCAGCTTCTCGCCGGCGTCGGGTGCGGGACAGAGCCGCACCAGCAGCGGCTGCGCCGCCATGACGCCTGCCGCTGCCCCGCTTTCGCTTTCGCTTCCCGCTCCGCCGCTCAGGACCCACGGCCCGGGACCCGCTCCAGCTCCGGGTGCTGAGAAGCAGACGCCTGCGCCGCGCAGCGCCGATTAATGGGGATCTTCCAGGTAACGCGTCCGGGCTGGGGCGAGCGGAGGGTGCGAGCGGCAGGGTCTGGCGCCTGCCCCTCCCCCCCCCCCCCCCAGGGCCGTCCTGCGCGGGGCCGCCGCTTCCCCCCCGGCCGGGGGGGGCGCGGGGGGGGGGGTCCGGTGCGGTTCCGCGGGGGGGGCCCCTCGGCCTCCCCCACCCCCGCCAATCATCCGCCAGCGGGTGGGCGGGGCCCAGCGACGTAACGCGTGGGCGTGGCCGCCAGGAAACCCCTTCAGATGCCCTCAACCCACCCCCTCCAGCTCCAC
>JANHFX010008358.1:0-14874 GCA_027560015.1 Chloroceryle amazona
TTAACCAGGTTTTCTCCCAATAGAAAAAAAAAAAAAAAAAAAAAAAAAAAAAAAAAAAAAAAAAAAAAAAAACCCCCCCCCAAAAAAAAAAAAAAAAAAAAAAAAAAAAAAAAAAATAGCCTTCAGGACTAAGTAAGCTACATTATTTCTAAATGTGCCCTTGGCTGAAGACTGATGATTTATTACCTTGAGTGAAAGTAATTTTCAAAGATTAGGAGAAAGTTATTTCCTGTTACAGGCATGGAGGATAAATGCAATAAGTAGAATATAGAAGGCATAAATTTATATATTTTTTCAGGGTGTCTGCCTGTGATGATATCAACTTAGAATATTGTAGCTTCTTGCTATTAAAAGTGTTTTTAATGCTACATCGATTCTTGCTGTCTCCAAACAAAAATAGTGTTCCCGAAAGCAGGAGAGAAAGCACTGTTTCGTTCCTCTATACTGAGAGCAAGTAAAACGATATAGCACTTTTTACCAGACAAATCTACATTTTAATGGGAAAATGGCAATAGTATACTGTTGTAATTGTTATGATGAAGCAAATCTCCATTTCCAATTTAAGCTGCAAGCATTAAAAATGCACATAATAGCTTACCATTCTGCCTTGGCATTTTGGGTTTTTTTTTCCTTGATTATATCTTCAGGAAGAATTAACATTTTGATACAACATTTGTTCATGGATTTGCAGTGGTTAAATCAATAGTTAATGAGGTTCGTCGTATAATTTGAGTTTGTAGTTTGTTTATGCTAGACCAACTTTATCCATACTCCAAACAAATTATCTCTTATAATCACCAGCCTGAAGATAAATCTCTAAATGTTTTTCTGATGATAGTGCTGTGGTTGGCAGGTGTTAGAAGTGCCTCCCAGGGACAAAGATTGAAGATGGGCTTGTTCTCAGAAATCCTTCAGGCGAGGTTGTTTAGCTTTCTATCCTGTCATCTGTAGAGGAGCCTTGTATGGTGCCCTGCTAATGAAATCTAATAGGCAAAGGTCATATATCTTTATGAAGAAAAATGCAAAGCTGGTGAGTGATAAATGTGCTCCATGGGGTTCAATGGACGATGCTTAGTGATAAAATCCGTGTTTAAACAGTGTTTCAAATGGCCTGGCATATCTGTTTTTTGCGCCTTAACTACTTTTTATAACAATTCTCATTACTAGTGATAGGATTAGATAAATACAAAAACAGTTGAATATGCATGCCAAGTTGTCCATGTAATTAAAGAAATAGGTGGGGACTTGAAATGGATAATTATTTTTCAGTGTTCATAGCATAATGAATAAGATGGCTCATGCTTGGCAGTGAGAGTATTTAAATTTGAAAGCTCCATTGGCAATCAGAAGCATACTAGCTAGTGTGAACACGTGCATCAGTTGTAACTCAAAAATGCCTTTGTGTAGTGTCAAAAGATATATAATATTTTTTTAAAAAATGGAAACTGAACATGCCAGCATAAAACTGCAGATAGGACTTCTAAAGAATGCAAGTCAGTGCCTTTAAAAAATTGCTAATCTGAATTTAGAAGGAATTAAATAAACCAGATATTGTTGAATCACTGCTGTTTTTTGAGAAGTTACCAGTTCATTTGCTATAGTTATACTGCTGAGCTAAGAGACAGTTCAATAAATCAACTCAGGCTTGATGGATTCTACAAACCATTGCAATGAGTGTGTGGAAGAGGAAAGAAATCTCTCTGTATTCCCTCTTTGACAAAAGGGTATGCAAAGAGCCTGAATGGATGAATGGTTGATTAATTTTGCCAGAAATTTTCTTGACAGCCAGAAATTTGTTTTTGCATTACCACGTTTGCATGGGACTTATTTTCTAAGATATGAATTATCACATATAAACTTACACCTGAGACTTAGCTGGCTAAGCCAGACCACTTCTGGTCAGTATATATATGGTTATGCTGTTTCTTATGTTTTAATTCATCACTCTCATAAGTCAGCCTTTTGCTTGTTACCACTTGCTAATCAGTCAGCAGTGAAATCAAATATTGTATGTGATTAAATGAACCTTGTAACTGAAGGTGTAGGTTTTGTCTTTTTCTGTGTTTTTTAATTGATATACAAGCTATGGAAAAATCAGATGGAAGTTCTTAAACTAGGATCAGAAAGCAGAATAATTTAAAGGAGGAAAAAAAGTGTATCGTATGTTATGTCCACATGGCCTATTGGTTAGTAAGGCAAAAACAGTGGTTTTGATTCTCCTCTAAGTTTCTGAGGTAAATAATGTATTATATATTGTATTGTATATACTATACTGTGGAGAGGCACTATAGTATGGAGGTTTTTCCTTCTATGTTAAGCTTGGGATGCCTAAAGTTATAATATAAACATAAGGTGTGACTGGTCTCTATAGAGTAGGGTAGCACAAGCTCTCAGGTGCCTATTCTGCTTTTCAGTTCAGGACCTAATACCTGTTTCTGTTTGGAAACTTAAGACAACAACATGAAGAAAGTAGAATTAGCTGCTATGCTTGTTCTTTTCAGAAGACTGATAAATATCAGTACAGCAGAGGTGCTATTTGGTAGATTGTCATGCACAACAGAAAAAACAGAAAAGGTGGTGAATTTTGTATGAAGTCTTTTTAACAGTGATGTTGATAAAAAAAAAAGAAGTAAAATGGTAGATATACTTTTCTGTATATCTGGAGTGCACTATTTATACTGTTTTTTTCCATTTTTAGTGGCCTTACCTGAAAACTTTTTTAAAAATGGAGTCTTTTTTCCTACTTTTTTCCCTTTTTTTTTTTTCCCTTCTTTCTTAAAGGAAGGGACTTCTAGTAATTAGCTGGATTTACAACAAATGGCACACAGACTGTTAGCTCTGCATGTGTGCTATAACATTGGTGTTTACCCTATTATATTGCAATTTAAGTATGTCATAAAGTTTTATCAGTGATCACATAGAAATAAACTGGAATGCAGAAGTACTGACCATGAAATATTAAGAGAATGCAGTGTGAAGCAGTATGCATTGACTTCTGTATTGTGATAATTGCTTTGATTGTGAAAATTGTAATGGGATACAGTGATATTGCTCATTTATATTTTGTGATGGTTGGGTATTTTTAGTAAATGAGTTGTCAGCAGAAAGGCTTCATTAGACCCATCAGGGTATCTGCCCATGAATAACGAATCCCAAACTGTACTGACAGTTTCCTTGAGCCAAAATGATGGAGCACCTCTGACAAAAGCCATATTGTGCTCGCCATGTGAGGAGTGTGAAGAACAAAAGAGACAGTTTGTTCTTAATTTGGTCAGGTTAATATTGACACAGTTAGAAGAACAAGAAGTGTGTATAATGTACATTTACTGTGATCACTTGGGTAAATGTCTGTTGGCATCATGAATCAGAAAGTGTTTCTATAGATGAAGAAGTTACAAATACTTATTTCTTAGAGATTTTGCTTTTTTTAAATGATCATCCATGTTTGTAGTCATGTTAACTATTCAATTATAAAAAGAGATTCCTTTCAGAAAAATGGGTTTTGGAGAAAGAAGTTTCACAACAATATACAGCTTACATAAAATGGTATTTCTCAACAGAAATACGTAATAACTAGACAGGTTATGTTCAGAAATCATTTGAAAGTCTGTGGATTTCTTAAATTTTCTCATTCTATTTATCTAGATGATTAGAAAAAAAATTAAAGTTCAGAAAGTTCACCATAACGTTATTCTGTAGCCCTGTGTAAACTATTTATGTGCATTAGACAAAACAAATGTAGAATTTTATTACACATGCTAACACACTAAATTTCTCCAGCATCCATACGGCATTTGCAAAATATATTTACTACTAGATTCTATTTATTTCAAGTATATTAGATTTCAAGTGTACTTATAGTCCTTTATAGTCCCTTTTCTTTTTACTTTTTGTAATAGGTTGCGTAGAGAGCATTATGACAATTAATAAAAGTTTACATATGCTGTTTGCCTGCTGTACACTATGCAAATATTAATATTTAAGCCAGCAAATCCTAGTAAAGTAAGAAAAAGTAATATAAACGTGAATAGCTGCCTGGCCTTTGTTACAGTTTGGCTGTATGTGACTGTATTTCCTACCACACTAATTCATCAACAGTATATTTTGTAAAATAGACTGTGTTTGTAATTAATTTGGGATGTAGCCGCTTAACTCTTGAAATGATTAGTATATGACTGGATGTGACTGTAAAACATCTCTTACCCTCTTGCACTTTTAAATTCTCGAATAATTTGCATGATTTTTTTTTTAAAATATGTTTTCTTTCACTTGTTTGTGATGTCTTGTTTTATGGTGCTGGCACACCTAAACCCATTCCTATGCTCATCATTTGTTAGTGTTTTGCACCAGGTGGCGCTGGTCCATTGCGATCCCAGTACGAAAAGCATGCAAACTCTGTGAGACATCTTTTAAAACACTGTGTACCAGAGCTAACGTTATGAGTAGAAAGCACTATAGATAATCCTACATCCCTTGAAGTGGTAGGAACCCTGAGAGGTGTAGCATTGAATAAGCCTCTAATCCATGCACAGCACAGCATGCTTCAGACACCCTGTTTATAGGAAAGTTTTCCACCTTTTGGTCATTTTAGCTATTATAGGATTTTCGTATGAGGAAACGACTCCATTCCTCATTTCTGCTGTCAGATAGAAAGGATGTTCATATAAGGATTTGATGCTGCACTGTCAGATAAAGGCAAGGATGCACAGGTGACATAATTGCTAGTACCAAATGGATGCTGCCTGTAGTCTTCTCTGGTACAATTAGCTGGCCAAGTTTATATTGAGCCAGAGCAATATGTGTAGCACAACACAGCCCAAAGCCTCTTGCTTCTCTCAATCAGTGTCACTTTCATGGGGCTTCCAGTTCAGCCACATGATTTAAACAGAAAATTTCTAATTCCTTACATTTTCAGTTGATATATGAAATATAGAAGATAAAGCATCATGAGGCTTGAAGGCTGGACTTTTTTAGAATGATCACCTTTTTTAGAATGATTTACCTTACATACAGGCATAAAACACCAGGTAGAATAGATAGTGATTGGTCCATGTCCTTCCCTGGCACCGTCCAGTCTGCTTGAATTGGCTGTGAGTGGGTCATTGAGATAACGAGTTATCAGAGGTTTTCAGATAGTTTTGAATCTGGTCTAGTTTAATTTTTTTATTCAAATAGATTTTAATTATTCCAACTTGTTCTGGTTTCAGTTGGGATAGAGTTACTTTTCTTCCAGTAGCTGGTACAGCACTGTGTTTTGGATTTAGGATGAGAATAATGTTGATAAATCACTGATGTTTTAGTTGTTGCTAAGTAGCACTTACCCTAAATTGAAGATCTTTCAGTCTCCCATGCTCAGCCAGAGAGGAGGTGTGAAAGAAACTGTGAGGGAGCAGTGCCGGGAGAGCTGAACCAAACTAGCCAAAGGGATATTCTGTGTCATAGGACATCGTGCTCAGTATACGAACTAGGGAGAATTGGATGGGGAGTGGAGGTTGTGCTGATCACTGCTTGGGGACTGGCTGGGCATTGGTCAGCAGGCAGGGAATAATTGTATTGTGCATCACTTGTCTTTTCTTGCATTTTATTTCTCTCTCTTTTTCTTATCTTACTTGATTTTCAATATAATTATTGCAATTATTAAACTGTTCTTATCTCAACCCATGAGCTGATTATTTTTTTTTGGATTCTCCTCCCCATCCTGCCAGAATGAGGAGGAGGAGTGAGCAAGTGGCTGCGTGATGCTTGGTTGCCAGTTGGGGTTATACCACAACACAATTGTTGTTAGGAATGGGATATCTGAAGTAAATTTCCATGCTTAAGCACATTTTGGTACTTTTTCTAATATAACCAATACATGAGTCTTCAGAAAAATGCTACTGGTTTGGACATTCAGATCTTATTCACCATATTTCCTCACCATAAGCTCCTGTACAGGTTTCATATCTTAAAGTCCACCAGTAAACTGACAACTGACTTTTGTTTGTGCATTACTCTGTGTGAGTTTCACATAAAATGTAATCGTAGGCACTATGCGAACATCAAAGTGGTAAAGAATCTGCTTCCAAAGCATCTGGCAAACAGATTTTTTTGTTTTAGATTTAACTTACAGTGAGGGAGATGCATTTTGTGGGCATATTTGAGTAGATTAATAAATAGTATTTGTATACATGCAACAAAACAGTAATTCATTAGGTAGGAGACAGATGCAGGGGAATATCATGCAGATCTGCATATACAGTTGTGTTGTGTTCATGATGAACTGCTGTTTATTCAGGGCCAGTGTAGCTTGGCAGCATCAGAAGAAGTATTAGCTAGAAGACAATAACAAAATACCTCAAATAGCAGAAACATAAAGGAGAAAATAAAATTTCTAAGACTTTGTTCCCTGTTAGTTATCAGAACTGAAGACCGAAGAGAGACACTTATACTTTGTGCATTATGTCCCCAGGTGAGGAAGAGGGATGTATGGTTTATGTTGCAAAACCTAGGTAACTCAGCTTTGGGCTAGTCCAAGTATAAATGAGATCAGGAATGACAAATGATGTGTTTACCTCCTGTGGGGTGTGGGTGAAAAGAAGCATGTGACTCAATTATCAGAAGAGATTTTAAAACTACTTAGCCTTATTCTGTCCTCATTTTGGGCGGTTATTTTTTGGAAGACTTGCATGGAATTAGACGAGCAGGAGTAAAGGAATCTAAAGCAATAATCCATGGTAAAATTACAGTCATGTAGCCTTATACTGGGTACATAGAAAGGGATGTAAAATTAAGTTTGCACACTCAATTCTCTTTTGAAAAAGATTTTGCAGATCAATACTATTATTTTAATAGCTAATATTTTAAATGAAATATTGACGACTTCTTTTTTTTTTAATATTTTAATTTTTCTAATAAGAAAGGGTTTTTATTCAAGAAATAGAAGTAACTCGATACTTTTAAACAACCTTGCAAAAACAAGTAGTGGTACAAGTAAGAATTCTGTTTTGGCATCAGTGTCAAAAAGGCAAACCCTACATTTTGTATTTTAGCGTACTTCAGAAATAAAAGTCTGTTAGTGTGTTGCGAGACTGGTTCTTGATTTATTTTCTTTGTTAAGCACATAGCTGTTTTAAGAATGGAATGGAATTCTGTTGCCAGTTGCAAACACTAATGCTTATTAACATTTCTGGCTATTTTTACCACAAATTTGGATAGAAAGAGCAAGAAAAAGATGACCTTTCTTTTCATTTCTTAACATATTTCAGGACTGCGTGTTACACAGGAGTCTTGTTGGTGATCTGAAAGCATTCATACATAAATATGGGTTTGATGTACTTGTCATTTTGACCAACTGCTTGTCAGATGAGAAGCAAGCAAAACAACAAATAGCAGTGTTCTCGGAAAACTTAGAGCTAGGCAACCAAGTAAGTACCTGGAAAAAGAATCAAATAATGTCTTTCCTGGAAAAAAAAAAATAGTGTTTTGGTGGGGTTTTCTTCTTGTTGTTTGTTTTGGTTTGTTTTTTAAGTAGCGTATACCAAAGTATTGAATAACTGAGTGGGGTCAAAAAGTATCAACAGTTCACTGGCAACTGAGTAGCTATATAAAATGGCTGCATTATTTATATGATGCAAAATGAAAGATTGTTGTATTTATGACTGTTTCAGACCACCATAACAGAGAAACTGTATGGTTACAAGAAATCACAGAATCACAGAATAATTGTGGTTGGAAAGGACCTTGTAGATCACCGAGGCCAACCATACCTACAAGAATACGGAAAGAGACAAGATTTTTTCAATTTAGCTAACACAGAATGATTTTTTTTTTCCACTATTTTTGGCCACTATTTTGGATTGTGAGCTACACAAATGAGTCTTTGGCAGTGAGGGATAAGCAAACACATTGTAAATGGCAATCACTAGAACTCATCTATGTTATCACTAAAGAATTTAAGCTCTGAAATTAAGCCAAGTTATTACTAAGATGTTCATTGAGCCAGAGCCAGGTGCTGTCCATTTTTACTATATTTGTCCCCACATGGAAGAATCATCTCCATGACAAACTTCTTGAACCTTTTTCTCAGTCTTAAAAATTTTAATTTTAGGGACAGGTGGCTAAATGACTCTGTTGCTTTCAAGGTAAATATAAGTGTATTTATTTTATTAATCTACTTATCCCATTTTAGAAATACTTTTGTCATGTACCATAGCATATTTTGCTCAGATTTCTTAAGACAACAACTGAACATTTATTTGGATTTTCTTTTACTAAAGATAAGTGAACTTGGAAATAAAATGGTATAATTTCGAGTAAATATTCTGATAAATTACATAATATATATTTTGCATTGATCTTCTATTTTAATACTTAAATCTATTTAGGTTATGTAATAAGGCTGTTACAGCGAAATGGCCAAGAATAGATTAATAGGAATAGATAGGTATGGCTGAGGTATATGATGGAGTAGTCAATACGTGCCCTATGTGTGTGATTACAATGGCTTTTGAAACATCCCATTTTTCAACAGATCTGCTGTGAATTAGAAGAATGTCAGAATCCTTGTTTGGAACTGGATCCTGTAGAATGTGGATGTGACCAAATTCTCATTTATCATCAAGAAAATTCTTTGGTGACCTGTGATCAAATTTTTCTTCTAGTTAAGGAAGTTATAAATAGAAGGCAATCAGAAATGATATCAAACAGTAGAACTTCTTCTACTGAAGCTGTTGCTGGAAGCGCTCCACTTTCGCAAGGATCTTCTGGTATTATGGAGTTATATGGTTCTGATGTAGAACCACAGACCAGTTCTGCCAATTTTATAGAAAATCCTCAAGATCTAAATGGATCCGTGCAAGCCCATGTTGATGTTAATGTAGATCTCGTGAGTCCAGACAGTGGATTGGCTACCATTAGAAGCAGCCGGTCTTCCAAGGAGAGTTCTGTTTTCCTTAGTGATGATAGCCCTGTTGCAGAAGGTGCTGCTTCCCACCACGGTCTTCTGCCTGGCTTTGATTCCTATAGCCCTATTCCTGAAGGAGCAATAGCAGAAGAACAAAACCCTCAGTCTAGAGACAACAGTGGTAACTTTGATCTTTTCAAGTTTGATCTAGCACCCATGGTTACAGCTCCATCAGAGTCATCTTCTCATTCTGTTGATTGTTCCCCAGCAGATGACTATTTCCTTAATAGTGTTTCATCAGAAGGACAACTCACTGTGCAGAAAAAGCTTGATGAAGCAAACCTGCTGGAAAGTGATACAGCAAATTATTCAGCTGACTTACTTCTGGCAACAAATGAGGAAGGCAATTTAGCTGACTTTGATGAGAATCCAGGAGAAACACGTGAGAAAATTTCAAGTTTGATCAATTTAGTTGAAGGTGATTCATCTTCACCAGAAATACTGAAATCTGTTGATTCAAGAATTCCACCAACTCCTATGAACAGTCTTGTAGAAACCTCACCATTAGATAATGGGCAGCCTTTATTTTTCCCGCAAGATGTCATTAAAAAAATTAATGAAATAGATGGCACAAATTATTCTCAGTCTCGTGTTAGATATGGGAGCTGGTGGGATGGCTTTGACCTAGAGTCCAGAAATGCTGATACGTGGAGTTCAAGTGAGCAGGAATCTGTATTTCAGAGCCCTGTATTATGGAAAGATTGTAAAGAAAGTCCCTTGCTACAACAACATACTGATAGAAGAGCCTCAGATTCTGTATTTCTCCAAAAACAGCCAAAGCAAATGGAATATACGAGAGCAGGTCTGTGGGATAATCAGTTTAAACAAGATAATTGGAACCATGAGAATGAAGATAAAAACAATAGAGATTCACATTTGCAAACTTCTTCTTTAGAGGAGACAAATCAACAACCAGAGAGCTTTATCAACACATGGAAGGTCAGTCAGCCAACACCTATCATATCAGATGCATGGTGTAGTGGTGAAGGGAAAGGTAGTCAGTTAGCTGGAAACTCTTATGAAGTCTGGTCCAAGTTTGATGCAGGAGATACTGCTAGATCCTCAGAAAATGTTTGGAACATACCCACACTGGATAGAGAAAAAAAAGAAGGGAATATTCCCGAGGAATGGACCATATCAAAAACTAATTTATCAGATTCTTCAGAAATCACAGCAGACAATGAGGCTGAAAATCCACCTATCCATGTATCTCCAGAAGCCTGGGACAAAGAAAGCTATTATTCAGTAAAAGAATATGGAAAATCTGAAAATACAAATTCTGTTTTCAACAACATGCAAAATAATTCCCAGCTGAAAACAGAGGGAAATATTTTATTTGGTGACCCTAAACATAGACCAAAACAATTTGAAAATATAGAGACCTGGAATATGTATGATAAAAATAGAAAAGAGGTAACAGAAGTAGTGGTGCCATGGGAGGATAACTTCTTGTATAAACACCCAGACCTTAGTTCATTAAACATAGGTGAAGATTTGGTTGTTTCTCCACCAGACACCAATTATTCAACATCTGATTCATATATATCACCTACATATGTAGAATATGAAAGAGAAAATGAGGACAAAGATTTTGATGAGGAAACAGTTATTGATAAATTGATAAACCCAAATTTGGCTGAGCCAAAAGTACTTGAGAAAGCAAATAAGGAACCATTATCTCCTAGAAACTTGTATTTTTCTAACACCAGAAACACAGACATCTGGAATGCTCCCCTAAATAACGTCAACCAATTACAAGAAAGAAAGTTGGAAATTACTGCTCTTTCTACCTCTGCTAAGCCTTTTCTTAATTCAGAACAAACAGATAATCAAAGTTTTTCAACTGAGATACATACCAGTGAAAAAAATGTTTCTATACCTGAAAACAGAAGAATAACACTGGTATACAATGAAAGAGTGAATGACTATTCACCACCGTTACAGAACAAATTAAATACTACACAAACTGCAGCTGAAAATGTAGAAGCAGTGAGCAGTGTTCCTGTAGAAGACACAGACACTTACACAACAACTTCAGACACTGGGAATGGTTTGGATCTGAGAATATGTGACTTGGGGAATGAGATATTTAGTAAGAAGGCAGCACAGAACACTGCTGATGTTGATGAAAAGCTGGATAGTCAGGATCCAGCAGAGCAGCTGAATTCATGGAGCTTACAGAGTGAGCAGAGTTGTGAGGAACACTGGGACAATGCCACGGTCATCTCTCAGGAAGGGAAAGAGGAATATAGAACAGATGAGATAAGTGAAAAGCAAATGATTAGTGACATTTGTAATAAACCAGTGCAAGAGGACAGTGAATCTTCATGTAACACAGATTCAGAAGAAAACAGGCCAACAACTGAAGTTCCAAGCTCCCCAGAAAAAATGAGTAATAGTGTTAATTTGAAAGCGTTAGTCACAGAGAATGACTCATTTTCCCATCAAAGTAATCCAGTTAGTCAGGAAGAGAGAAAATGCTTGTCACAGAATAATGTAGAATTTTTTTCAAGTGCTTCTGAGGAAGGTGGAAATTATGAATCTTTTGATGATGCCATACCACAAAATTACAATTATAGTGAAACATCACAGGTGCTTTCTGAGAAAGCTGAAGAGGAGACTACAGTGACAGAGGATGCAACAAGTCCTGAGATGGAAAATATCTCTGAAAGTTCTGATAAGGGTGGTGATAATCCTGAAAATATTTTTTCTAAAATGTCCAGAAGCTCAGGTATCTGGAATGACTCTGGGAAGAGTGTTTTTTCCCTAGAGACATCAATTCCTTTGATGAACAAATCACAAGAAGCACTGGGAGAAGTGAAAGAGGGCGTACATGAAGTTGTTCCTAACCATCCTGGCATTTGTAATTCTGAGTTGGTGTTTTTTAAAAATGGCTCAGAACCGAGCAGGACTCATGAAAAGTCTTTCACAGATGAGTTTAAGAAGAGTCTGTCTTCTGGATATGTCAGTGTTCCTGACATTACAGATATGTCTGTGGTGGAAAATTCATTTTCACATGAAATAGGTTCTGGGAGAAATGAAAACTCTGAAAGTTTAGATCCTGCTAATAATCTTTGCCAAGAGCCATGTGTAATGCTCAATGACGGTTTTCCCCAAACTGCTTGGAATTCGAAGCAATGTGAAGATTTGCAATCTCCTGGAACAAGTCCCGAGGCAAGTGAAGTCCTTGAAATGGCAAACACCACAAGTAGCCTTTCAAAGGACATACAGACCAAAAGTTATTTGGAAGAAGATAATGTGTGGAGTGATTCAATAAATGATTATGCACACTCAAGTGGAACAAGTCCTGATTTAAGTGATTCATCTGTGAATGTGTGGGGAGACCTTCCAGTTGCCAGTCATGACAAAAGAAGTAGAGATACATGTGAAGTTAAAAATAGTAAAAATCTTGGAGATGCTTCTAAAAGAAATGAATTTGGGAATGAATATGAAGAAGGATTTAAAAAAAGTGCTGAGCAGAACAAAGTTCCTAAAAGCTTAGGTTTTTGGAATGCCCATGTAGATGATGATACTGTATCTTCTTTATCAAGTCCTGACATAAATGAGGATTCAGAGAATTCAGAGGCATGTTCAGAAGCGATTCATGAAGATTCCACATATGAAAGCAAAGAGCACAAAGCATCTGAAATTGAAAAGGATTATGCTCAGTCCAATGCAACAATCCCTGAAGCAAATGAAGACAGTTTACATGTAAAAACTAAGGCAGGAAATGAGGTCCAGGTAGGCATCCTCAGTGAAACAATTAAAGCTAGGAAAGTATTGCAGGAGGATTTGACTATAATGGAGCACAATGAGACTGATGAATATCTGGATCACTGGGAGAGACTTCAGAAAAAAGCCCGGGAGGATATTGTCAGTGAAAATAGCAGAGAAGACCCATATTTGTATCAAATAAATGAGGATACTACAGCAACTTTTGGTATTGGTGATAAAGAAGAGTATTCAAAAGCTGTAGATATGTGGAGTATGTCACTGGAAGCTGATTTAAGAACTGATCCAAAATCCACAGCAGGAATATCTGTTTTTCCAGATGAGAGTTCAGAATGGTGGAATTCACAACCTTGTGAAGAAAAGCAATTGGAAGATCTGTATTCTATTTCAGGTGACTGTGCAACAAACCAGGTAGTAAATAGTAAGGAGGACTCCTGGGGATCACCTTCACAAGAGGAAAATCTAATAGAAGAACATTTCACTATTGCAAGTAATGATGGAGATCAGCCTTCCCTCCTATACTGTGATGAGAAAGAAAATCAAAGGCTAGTACATCCTATAAATATTCATGATGGTCAAATAAAGCAAGACACTGAAAACTTCAGACAACTTGATCCTTTCATACTGGATAAAGAAGAATGGGGCTTGAAAGAGCAGTTGTTTCCTACAGATGAAGAAGAGCAACTGACTCCACAGAATCCTTTTTCAGATGAGGAAAAAGGTATGCCAAATACATCAGTTCAAGAAATCACTGTAGTGGATCTACCAAAAGCCAGTAAGGCAAGTCTTATTCCTCAAGAACAGCAATGGGATACCAGTGAAAAATTAGAAGTGCACAACTCCCTGCCAGGTGCTTTCACTGTAGAAGACTTATCTTTTGAAATGAAAGAGAGCTCAAGACCAGGGTGGAATATATTAATTCCCCAGACTGCACTTATCCCAGATATTTTAATGGATAACACACAAGAAAGTAATCAGCTGTTTTCAGTGGAACCTGACCTCTGGATTAACACTGAGCAGATTGTCACTTTGAAATCAGATGGTGAAAATCCTGATATATTAAGTCACTGTAACCAAGACAATAGTTCAGAGGCATCAAGCAGTCCTGATGTGTGCCAGGAGTATGAAGCTAAGCATGTCTCTATACCATCTTCTCAGATTGGGGTGGAGCCTGAAGACAAAGATAATCAGCCAATTCACACATGGTCAAGTATGAGTCAAGAGGCAGATTTTGATTCAGAGTGTCAGTTAGTAATGCAGAAGTTAGAGACACAGTCTGAAAGTGCTTGCCCTCAGGACTATGAACAGGGAAAGACTGATGAATCCTATCAGCTAATCTCTTCTAATACTCAGGAGATTCCTGAATTTGCAATTTTGGAAGAATTTGGTTTAGAAAATAAACTCGTTACTGACCCAACTGAGTCAGCTGAAATTACCAATGAAGTTTTAGAAGTAATGTCCTTCGACCGAAAAGACACTTTCCATGAAAGTTTTACTCCTGCAAGCCATCAAGGAACAACAACTGATGAAATTCAAATAACGACCTCCAAATTGCCGTTGGTTCCCATGGATTTCACTTTACCAGATAGGGCAGAACAAACCTTAAAAGAAATTAGTGCTTTGGCTGAAGTTGGAAAATATCCTGATACTGACCGTACAGCAGGAACTAGTGCTGAGCTAGACATGTCAGAAGAATGTGTGGATGAATCTAAAACAGGATTAGAACAGAACAAAAAGAACACATCAGTGGATAATGTCTTGACAAGTGTATGTGGCAGAACGAACATACTGACAGGAACAGGTAGTGAAGCAGCAGAAGGGAAATCAATGGATAAGCATATATGCTATCCCAAATCCTTTCTGCCTGGTGATAATGAAGGCTGTGAATCTGATTCAAATAATGAAATAGTTGATGATATAACAAAAGAATCTGAAGATGCAGTTCCAAATGATGTTTTTGTGTTTAAGAAAATGCCCAGTGACCAATCACCAGTGGTGCGTACCCCACTGTCTTACGTATCTTTTGATCCTGAACCTTCTGTCAACAGAGCGTGTGCAAAGGATGAGCTCTTGTTACAGCAGCCATTCTATGACAGTGTTTATTTGGAAAAACATTTACTCCTGCCAACTCCTTCAGAATATGCAGAAGGCATCCTAATGACCAAAGACAGCGGCATTCAAGATCAGGTGCCTGAATCACC
>JANHFX010008358.1:14974-69481 GCA_027560015.1 Chloroceryle amazona
TCAGGTGCCTGAATCACCCACAGAGTGCCTTCAGGAAAATCACACATCAGAACCTTTGCTCTCCAAGTCTGACGTAACTCTAGGAGCTTCTGAGATTGCAATAGGAGCATCTGAAGCTGTAACAACTAATTATGACTCACCGGCAGGTGGAGATAAAAGATCACCTGATGGTAAGAAAACCTGCATTCCCGAACAAGTTCATAGGACAAAGAAAGAAGGAAATGTCTGTAGAATTACTGCTGAATGATGAGACTTTGAGTGGAGCTTGAAGTTTGCATGTCTTCCTGATGTACAAAATTCTGTACTTTGGGAAGACCTCTAGCATCACCCTTCTAGACAGACCTAAAGATTTTAAACATTGAAATGGGAACATTATTTCTATTGTTTGTATAGGACCTAGCATATAGCACGCTGAATCATTTGTCCCTTAGGAATGATTGCAGTGTTAATGTATAATCTTTGAGAATAATGATGATGATGTTATAAAATTCAAGTACACATTAACAGAGCAAAGCAAACTGAGCAGACCTTTATCTCACTGTACTGATTTAAAGAAATCATGGTGACTGAAATAGGCATTAAAAAACTAAAAGAAGTTTCTGTTTGCCTGTTTTTTTAGAAGCTGGCACCGTCTCCCTCCTTTGTAAGGAGAATAAACTGAGAAATTCCTCTGAGAGCACTGGAATGAAAAGTACAGACGGTAAAGAAGATGTGATGATGCATCTGCACCAAGATCCAACTTCACTGGACATGGATTACATCCTGGTTACTGAGGAAGAACATACACCTACAATTAAGGATACCCTTGAAAGAAATGAAAGTGATTTTGCATTTCAAGAAGCATTTCATGAAGGCTTTTCACCAGGTTCCTTGGATACCTTTCAGCCAATCTCCATTACAAATGAAAGGGAAGATCACACTGTTTGTAGCACTGAATGGAACTCTGTTCATTTACAGGAGACAAATTCTTCTTTTGTGCCTCAAAAACTGTATCATGAAAGGAGATCACAGACAAGCTGTGGCCAAGATGAGGGCTGGATTATATTGGGCCAAAATGAAGCCAGTGACTTACCACCTGAAGAAATTTCTGCCAAGTCAGGGATGCCAAAATCAGGGTCTGGAAGTTCTAGCAAAGAAACGGCAGCTGTTGTAGCACAGGAATTGATTATTGACACTTGGGCAGAATTACAGGCAGAAACCCCCCTTCAGAAATCTTTTAAAAATGAGGACCGTTCTCCTTCAGACAGCCTGACTACTGAGAACAAGAATTTGGGCATCACAGGAACTTGTATGTTGCAGTTTGCTGTTGGTAATGATGCACAGGAAGCAAATTCTCAACAGAGACTTGGGAATAATGTAGCAACAGAACAAGAAATGAAGGAAGAAATGGTGCTTCTCAACAGTGAGAGAGAACTAAGTAAAAAATCAGGGTAAGGAGAAAACAACCTATTTAATTTGAAGAGTCTTCTGTTCACTTTTTATCAATGTTGTTGAAATGTGTAACATTACGAACATGAGACAGGACTTTCAAGTCTGAAGTACTAGCAATATTTTCATGATTTAAGTATCAGTGTATCCCTCCCATTCTAAAACCAGAGTTTTGGTTCTGGGTTGCGTGATAAAATACAAATTAGGATTGCTTTGCCACACAGGAAACTTGTAAGGCTACTTCCTTGCGGGAATAATTCCATCTTCCTTCTGTGAAGTCTATGGGACTTTATAATCTACATTTAAATCTGAAACAGATGTGGCATGGGGTCCAAAGCCCAGTACTAATGGTATTGCTAGTCCAGGTATAATGCCAATGATGAGATTATGGAGGGATTGGAGTGAAATAATATCTCTGCCTAAAACAGAACTGTTACGAAGGAAGGGAGGAGAGTGTTGAGGCCCAGAGTCAGAAAAAGCTGCTAATATAGAAGAAGGAAAAGGATCATGGAAAATAAATGGTCTTTGTGGTTATTTCCAAGCTGTAGTTAGGTCAGAAAAGCATTTCCGTCTGTTCAGACCAGACTGGTATTTGAGAGTTTGAGTGCATTTGCACCTGCCTTTGGGTGGAAGTGCAGCCTCTGTGCTAGCAGCATTACTACTGCCTGTTCTCTCTCTGATGTGTCACTAGATAGAGATTATCCTCTTGACTCCATTTACTCTAGCATTTTGAAGAGTGTACTTCTGTTGTTGACTCATCTTTTACAATCAGGAAGTTGTAACTGCTTCAGTGGGCTTCTAGGGCAGCCCCAGAGATGCAAGTGTGGAAATCTGACATCATTTCTCTTGAGCGTCTCCAACTGACATGCTGAAGTTGCACAAAGGGGAATGTAGCATTGAGTTTATACAGTGAAATGCTTGTGAGCAGTAAAAGAAACTTTACAGTACAAATAACACTAGGGGGTGTAGCTGCTTTGGACTTATTACTCTGTTTGAACTGCACTTACCCAAGAGAACATATGTGCTCTGAAACATGCAGAAAGGTACTGTTTGTGTGAAATGAAAGATTGTGGGTTTTTACTATTTTTTTCCCCCCAGGTTTCTCCCAGGCACTTGTCGGTTCAGTATAGAATGCACATCACATTCACAACTTCTATTATCAGGTTTTAATTGGCTTGCAATTTAATTTAAACTTTAGTTTTTCACATTTGCACTAGCAATTTTGCAGCTTCACTGGTAGACTTTTTTAAATTTAAAAGTGGCAAGCCTGTATGTGATAGTACAACCCTGATAACAGCATGTACAAATAGTCTGTGATAGAAAAGCTCAGCTTTTTGCTACAACCCACAACCCACCCCAAAAAGCTGATATTTTATTAAGATTTCAGGGACAAATAGTTCAATAGCTGTGATTTGTCTTCCCCCAGACATTAAAATACCTCCCCTGTAAATATTTTCACACATTTTTCAATGAATCTATCAGTACCACAAGATCAGACATTGTTATATATAGATCTATATATACGTTTAATATGCAGTGATAGTTTCATCCTAAATGGAAGCCTCAGTCTCAGAAACTCTTAAATATAATGATGTTACCTGAAGCGTTAAACTTAAGTGCCTGTATATAACTTTAGATTTTCTTGACAAGCAAGATTTTGAGTAATATACAAAGCATAATTTGCCATTATACACTGTTCCATGGCTGATATTGCTTCAGTCTAACTAGAAAGACAGCACTGAGGAGGACCACAGGAGGATCAGGGGGCTGGAGCACCTCTCCTACAAGGACAGGCTGAGGGAGATGGGATTGTTATTAAAAAATGTTATTAAAAACATTACTCTTGTATGAGGATTTCATATCTAATAGAGATTGCTTTTATGGTGCTGTTTTCTGCTCGGTTTCCCCTGTGCTTGACAGCTTATGGTTTTCGTCAATTGGATAATGACTTCAGACTTCTAAGGGCATAGCAGAGACACATACAGGTGCCCATAGCATGGCCACGAAGACCTTGATTCCTCTGAGACAAAAGCAAACACATAAAAAATATTATGCTAGAAAGAATAAAACACTTAAGGGAATAATTATTTCTAGATTATGTGTCAATTCCTTTAAACCTTTTACATAAACAGCTGAAGAAACAGCAACTGTTAGGGTACAACTGTCAAATTAGAAATGTTTTCTGATGTGTCTCACTGACAGTTTTAAAAACACAATTCCTTCTTAAAACATACCTCAGTGTGAAGATTTTAAGTCTGAAGTTAACTGCCCTTCTTGGCTGAAAAAGTTTAAAACAGTGTGATACAGCAGAACTGCCAGCCTAGGGGACATTAGCACAGAAAGACTGGAGTCATCACATAAGAGAAGGTTTTTCTTTTGCTCTTACTGTAACAGAGTTTCTGGATGGCCTGATGATGCTTGTCATCAAGCTTTGGGTCTGCCACAGGTTTACGTCTTTGGAGTGGGCTTTGGTAGAACTGAAACAAAGTCTAAGTAGCTGATACTCAGTTCTCAGAAGTGTCCTTCTGATCGAATTAATGTATTTTAAAGGCCACAATTTTGTATCAGTAAAGTTTATTGGATTCTTCACTAAATGAGATTCTTGCTTTGACTGAATGGTCTTATTTCCTAGCTTATGCTTAAGTAAGCCTGCTTGATATCAGAAAATTAAGCACTGTTAATATGAAGGTCTGTCTGGAGATCTGTGCCCCGAGAATGGATTATGTTCTCTGCTCATTTTTCTGTTTTGTCAAATAGTTTTGCTTTATGCAATTAAGTTTGCATTCTGAACATGTAACACTTGCCTGTGATAGTGGTTTTAGAAGTGTCTCCTGAATCCAGGTCTTTCTCTAGTACAGCCTTTGTTTCCTGGGAGGAAGCTTTCCTTGTGGCCTTCTGGTTATTGTTTCATTACTCTTTGGTAGAATATAAAAATTAGGTGTCTTGTTTTTAAGTATATACTTTACCTTCATATATTTATGTATGGCACAGACACAAGCTTCTATGGGTACGGTGATGGTAAAAGAAAGACTAGGGAAAATGTGAACCCTCTGTGGAAGGAAACAAGAGACCTGTTCATGAGGGATATGGAGAAGGCTAAGGTACTCAATGACTTTTTGCATCAGTCTTCACCAGCAAGTGCTCCAGCCATACTGACCAAGGCACAGAAGGCAAAGTCAAGGACTGGAAGAATGAAGAACTGCCCACTGTAGGAGAAGACAGGTTTGAGACCACCTAAGGAACCTGAAGATGCGCAAGTCCATGGGGCCTGATGAGATGCATCAATAGGTCCTGAGGGAACTGGCAGATGAAGTGGCTAAACCTCTCTCTATCATATTTGAGAAGCTGTAGCAGTCCGGTGATTTTCCCACGGACTGGAAAAGAGGAATGTAGCCCTTATTTTTAAAAGGGGGGTGGACAGTGGGATTGACTGCACGCTCAGCAGCTCTGCAGATGACACCAAGCTGTGTGGTGAAGTTGACATGCTAGAGGGAAAGGATGCCAGCCAGAGGGACCTTGACAGGCTTGAGAGGTGGCCCCTGTGAAAATCTCAACAAGGCCAAGTGTAAGGTCCTGCACGTAAGTCGGGGCAATCCAACTGGAAGAAGGTAGATTTAGATTAGAGGGAAGAAATTATTCACTGTGAGGATGGTGAGGTACTGGAACATGTTGGCCAGAGAAGTTGTGGATGCCCCATCCCTGGAAGTGTTTAAGGCCAGGTTGGATGGGGCTTTGAGCAGCCTGCTCTAATGGTAGGTGTCCCTGCCCATGGCAGAGGGTTGAAACTAGAAGATCTTTGAAAGGTACCTTTCAACCCACACCATTATATGATACTGTGATCTTTACAGAATAAAGAAACTCATAATTTGTACTGAAATAGATGATGGGGACATACCAACAAACAGACAATTCAACTGATAATCCGAAGTTTATGGAGACTTTTGCTCATTTACTTAGAACTGCCTCTAAGCCCATTTCTGAATCTACATTTTATTTACATGTCTCTGTTCAGAACAAAAATGAAATTCAGGCTTGTATACTGTGCTAAAGTAGGTTCCTTTAGGAGTGGAATAAGGGTCAATAAAGGATGCAGTTTGCGTTATTTTCTGCTCTCATCCAGAAAGTATCTGTCACTTTGTCTGAGAAAGTAGACTGTTTTGTAGAAGATAGAATTAAAGTTTTGAAACAGAAAATGTGAACAAAAATGAGAATAAAGTGGGTTAAAATCTTGATGGTTGCTGGTCACTGCCCCCTTCATCCCAATGTGAAGCTTAACAGCCCTCTAGGCTGTTAAGGTTGGTTTTAAGAAAGACTCTGACTGCTGGTAAAGTTCTTCCCTCCTGTCTTGTTTCTTGGTTTGTTTGGTTTTTTTTCCACAAGAAAAAGCAGGAACAGGATGAGAAGAAAAGTGTGAGGATATTTGCTAGCATCAAAACACCGAGGAAAAGATCTAAACCTGTCTCGGTAATACAAAAGCACCAGAAATTGTAAACCCTAGAGGTTCCTTTGGTCTCATAAAAAAACAAAAACCAAAAACCAAACCAAACCAACCAACCAACCAAACAAAAGCAAACAAACAAACAAGCAAACAAACCACAAAACCCCCCAAAAAACAAACAAACAAACAAAACAACCAACCAAATAAAAAAAAAAAAACCACCCAAAGGTATTTGGTCGCACATTATCAGATGTTTCCACAAAGAAAATATGGCTTGAAAATATTGTTTGAAGCTGGGTGGTGACACAGTGGTCAGAAGGCAGAGGAACAACACTGCAGATGACTATGTAGCATGCTCCTCAGGGTGCGTTGCAGTCACATCTACCAGACCTTTCTTGCTCTTACCTTTATTCTAGGGAAGGATTATCCTTTTCCATAGTAGGAAGAGCTAGAAATTGCTGCAGGAAATACTATGAAATGAGGTGGAGCAGTAGAGATAAGGGCTCTGAAGTTTGGAATGTTTGGAGGAGAGCTTTGAAAACTAGTGTCAAAACTGAGAGGAAGACAATTTCCTTTGAACAACAGCCAAAATTTATGTAACCACTAGAATAACGCTTCCACAAAAGAGAACTTCATTTATCCTTCTGATAGCATGCTTTCAAAGAAGCAGGAATTAGTCTTTTCCACTCACTTCCATAGTGACTTTTTGGAAAAGATCCATTGCCTCTGTTCAAATATTTTTTTGTGTCCAGTGATGTACTGCTGCAGTGGTACAGTGCCAACTGCTGGGTATTAAAATTGTCCAGTACCGTATATTTTTTTAAAAGCTTATTTTCATCACATTGCCTGTGGTTCGCAGGGAGCAAAACCAATTCAATATAATGAAAGAAGAATCTATGGCTATTTCAAGATTAATAAGAATTCTGAGACTACTCTGCTATCTATGTGATTTAGACAAATGCACATCCTATGTCTCAAATGATTGAAGTTAAATATCAATGTCCAGAACTGATCTGAAATAACACCAGGGTGGAACAAGGGAAAAAATTCTCATTGACTCCAGTGAAACAAGGGTTTCACCCAGTAATTTTCTCAAAATGCCTGTTCTGTCACCCTAAAGCTGGGATAAGGCAGTGAATTCGGGAGCCCATGTTTGCCTCTTGCTTTAATGGGCAAAGCAGGCTGCTGTATATAGGAAGCCTAAAGGACTGAAAATCCATGGTGAGTTTAAGAGGCCACATTCTGCAAAATAACCTTTACTTCCCTTTGGATGCCTCTGTTTCCTTTTCTCCTTGCATACCCATGGGGCTGTCATCTTTCACTCCTGTCAGGATTGTACATTAGTTGGCGAGATTTGCTAAAAGCAATTCCAGGCACTCTGGGGACCCGGCACGCCGCTTCAGTGGTGCTTCCAGCTCCTGCTGAACTACAAGATTACAGACTTGAAATCGGAATTGAACTCAGTTAGGTCTCCCACTTGGCAGCACAAAGCATGACAACTGACTAAACACAAGGAGCATGCTTTAAAGGTTAAAGACAAACATGTAAGGAAAGGAACAACAAATGCTTGTAGGAAAGTCTGTGTAGATGAAAGCTAATGCCTTATAACAAAAGTAAAAAAGCTAACTGAAACAAAATGTTTAGATTGACATGAGCAGGACCTCTTTAAGATTGCTGGCTCAGAACTGGTTATTTCAATGTTCAGCTGAGTTTAGGATAGGAAACTATGTAATTAATGTATTTCACATTATTATGTATCATGTTATCATCACTGTAGTAATGTACATTATGTATTAGAAGATCTATGTTATGTATTAGCCTTTGTGAAGATATTCTTTGGTGAAAATAGAAGAATCCCTGGGACAGATTCAGAGCAGAGAACTTTCTAACAACATAGCTGAAAATTCACAAAAACATTTATTTTTTTAGTTTTGTAATAATCTAATCTCACGGCTAAGCTTTTTATTGATAGAAGTAACAACATATGCTGTTCATGCATGAGGATTAGTTAAATAATTTCTTTCCCTCTATTTCATTTGGCCCATGAAGTCATTACAACCATCTTTTATGTTATCATTTTTGGGGTGGTACAGTATTTTCCATCACCATCTGGAGGTCGAAAATTAATTAAAACTAAAAACCCGGTTTTCCATTGCAGAGCCAGCTGTTAAACAATAGCAGCAGCCAATATGGTGATATTCCCATTTTTGTAAAAACGGCATTAATATTTACATGCCAAATACTAAGTATTTTATAAAAAACCTTTTAACAAGAAGAAAACACTTCAGTGACTGAAAAACAATTTTAAAAGGAACCGCAGTGAGCTCAGTGGATCCCAGCAAAGCATCCTAAAACCTCAAAGATGTTCTATATCAATCAGAGCGTGGAGGATCAAGGACATAGCTTATGGCATGTTACTAATTTCATAGCTTCATCATATTCATGCGATTAATGGTTTCTACTATACTTAAGTATTTTATAGTTCTGTTTCCTGGATACAGCTTCTGGGTATCTGGAGTTTTAATTCAAATAAATAAAAGATTATCCAGTTGAAAACATGCTAAAAATATCCACATCATTAGAAATTTTACAGAGAGCTAGCTGGCAGAAGTATCAAAAATCACATCTGCAGCAGTGTCATTTTAAGAAACATATTTTTATATGGTTGATGATTTTTAAATTTTTTGAAATGCTTGGTGTTGGTCTTTTGTAGCATCTGGCAACTAATTTCTCAGGAGATCTGCAGCTGCTGATGGTAACTTTCCCTGTAGGATTACTAGTACCATGAAGAACAAGGTGGTAGCCACTAGTATTTTATTTACACTGTGCTGTAGGTGTGCGTGGAGCTGTATTGACAAATGAAAATATAAGCACAGAATCAAAAAATTTCATAGATCGGAAAAGATTTTTAAGATCATCTAGTCCAATCATTAACCTAAACCTGAGAAGAGCTTAACTAGACCATCTCCCTCAGCACTACCTTTATGTGACTCTTCAATACCTCCAGGGAGGGTCACTCAACCACTTCCCTGAGAAAGCCATTCCAGTGCCTGATAACCCATCCAATAAAGAAATCCTTCATATCTAATCTAAACTTCCCTTGGAAATTATTAGATATAAAATATGAGAGTTAGACTTTTGTTTGGTTTTGACTGCTTATGGCCTAGTAATGCGATGTGAAAACATCTCCAGTTCTCATATAACTTCTCTTCAAGGAGCAGTTGTGCTCTGTGAGAAGAGAAACTAGCTGAATGTCAGACAGGGGCCTGTTGCCTCCCTCTTTTGTCCCCACAGGATCACAAGGGAGTAGGGTTGAAAGCTGTTTTGCATCTGCAAAGACACCTGGACTTTCTAGGGACCGTACCCTCAACGGGCTTTTGTAAATGGAGACTAGAATTGCACTACATGGGAAGAAATGTCTTTCCTTTAAGCACACCCCTAAGGAACACAGTCAAGACCAGAGGCCGTGAGCATTGCTTCTTGGTGCTCATACAGTTTATGCTTCCAGAATTCACCCTGCCTTCTGAACTAGCAGTTGTTTAGTCTTTTTTTTTTTTTTTAATTGCATCTGCATTCCCATAGCTGAATTGCAAACTGAGCAAATTATGTAAAGCATATTGGAATGTGTATGTCTTCTCTAATCAGCAATGCGAACAGAAATGAGGGGTGAGACGAGTTGAATCCATAAGAGATTCTGTCACGCAGGCTCTCATCACAAGGTTTCCTCAGGCTCTGAAATGAAACAGCAGGGTGCTTTTCTCTAATGCCAGCTGACTCGCCATATCAAAGTTTGGTGATGCTCCGACAAAGCTCCCCAGAGAGTGTAAAAAGGAATAATAATTTTCACCTGTGAAGCACAGCTCAGCATTCATTTAAGCTTCTTTAATCAAAGGCCAGTAGCTGCTGATTCACACAGCCGGCTATCTGAAAGCAGGTGATCACCCTTATTTAGCAGTACCACTGGCCATGTGACAAGAAAATGGTGGAGGATCTGTATTCCTAGCAAACTGCTACAGAAAGAGGGATGATGAAGTGCAGCAGTAAAGAATCTTTATTATTTTCCCAGTAGCAAAGGCTCTGCAAGTCTTTAGAAGGTAAGTGTCTTTTTACTTTGAGAGGCTGATATGAGGAAGATTTTTCTGATTAACAGCTCTATTATTACATTTACTTTAGATACAAAAAGGGGAAATGTTTGTCAGCATGATGTAAAGCACTCTGGACCTTATTGCTGAAAACCAGGCAGCTGTATTCTGTTGCAGCTCTTTATGAGAGAAGCTTACATCAGTTCAATGGGATTTCTTTTGTCTGAGTGCAGGTGCAGTATTTGTTATTAGGAAGCATAACTTCACTGCAGTCATCTACCATGTTAGATTATTTTCAGCTTGTTTGTCCAGCTCTGAGGATATGGAGGGAAAAAAGGAATGAACATAGGACATTGTCAGCAGATAACTTGCTTTTAAGACTGCTTAATTACTAGCATACTGATTGTGATAGCTCTCGTTGTAGACTACTTGACAATGGTATTGTATTCAGATTTTCTACTGTCAACTGAAGCATATGATTTTTTAAATTTTTTGCAATGTCCTCTTAAAATGTTGCAGTTAATAGACTATGTAATTGTTGAAGGTTAGCTGATCAAGGACAGCAGCAATAATCTCAGTGGTAAAAGGACTGAAAAATTACAGCAAAAGTTGGTTTATACAGGCAGTACTTCTGTTTTAACTTAATTATAGGAGCTCTGTCCATCTCCATTCAGTTGTTTGCTTTTCTGTCTGTGATGAAGGAACGAAAATATTCTTCAGTTTTAAGTGTCATGCGCAAACATATGAAAGTGATAGAAAGGAGGCATTGAAAAGGTACAGCATGTCTAAATATTAGCTTAGAGCAACACTGAAAGGAAATGTATGCAGGCTTGGTAGGTGTATATAGCGAGAACGGTCCCAAGTAAATCGGGGCAGGCAGCAGTATAGTTTTTGGATTTCTCTTTATTCTCTTGGAAAACAGAGCTGAGTTGAGAAAGGGAGGATGATGCACACAGCTCTAGCAGCACTGTCAGGAGGGCATTATGGCAACTGTGAGGGTCGGTCAGGCAATGACACATGCTACTCCTTACCCTCCCAAAACACACTTTTTTCAGGGTTGATGTGTTCCTCCTGCTACTCACACCTATGGTCCCCACTGCTGTCTTTCGTGGGGCAGGGGAGTACTGAAGTCTGAGATGGCCTTTTTATTCCTGTTTTTGATGAGGCTGGCTACTACTTAACCCTGCATAAATCTGGACAATATTATAGGAAATTCATGTAGCTAGAGACAAGTCTGGCTTTTGTGTAAGTTCCCTAGTCTGAAAACCTAGATCCTACTCCAAGCAGTCTGTTGTGGTTTTGTGGCATCTATGTAGCATTCAGGAGTGATGTGACACGAATTTTACTTAACAGATGTAATATATCTGTCGAAAAAGGCGGGGGAGGGATTAAAAAAAAAAAAAAATCACTCCTTAAGACATGGTTTTTGCTCAGGCAAAAGGTGCAGCTCTCAAACTTACCAAGAAATAATGTATGAGAATATAATTTTGTAAGGACTTGTGAGTATTGATAAAGCTGGTTTTATCACTGTAGTGTCGCCCAGACTGGAGACACTTCCTATCATACCCTGTACAAAATCCAGAAAAATATGGTGATACTGCAGCAACAAATGAGACTGAGGCAGAGGGGAGGATGGGCGTGAGAGCCCAGTTGCTTGACAGATTTTTTTAGTTTATCTACTTGTTTTTCCTTTTGGACATTGAAGGAAATGGCTTAGCTGTTGTAGAATTTTATGAATTCATTCATTCAGATATTATTAATTAGTTCTTAGCATGTCCTGTATATTGCAGTCTTCTCTGTAGTTGCAGCTGTGAAAAATAGCAGCAGATCAGACTCCCCTGCTTCAGGCTACTAGGTGAAAGCTTACTGTGTCCTACAGGAGCAAGATCACTCTCCTTAGCAGCAACCTGTGAAGAGCTGTCTGTTGGATAGCAGTCCAGCAGGATACACCTTTGCCTGCTTTTCTAAAGCAGTAGAGCATGTAGCTAACCTTGCTCCTGTATTTCCCAGGCTATAATGTGTGAGGAGTGCCACAGTAGGGAAGGAGGAGGCCCGTTTTCACACCTTGTTCCTGAATAGGACTCCTTCCGTCTGTCATTTCCTGTAACTCTGTCTCTTTCGTAGCATTTTTGTGATGTCCGACATTATCCTGTCTCCTGCACTTACTTTGTTTTTTATCTTCCTACCTCTTCTGTGGCCCTTCCAACTCAAGAGTTCTGCTTCTGGTGGTTTTCTGCATCTCTTGTCTTCCTTTGCACAGACATTTTCAGACTTGCCTACTGTAGGCTCTGACAGTCTTCCTGCTCTGAGCACCTGCTGTCACTGCAAGCACTGCCTGCTTTGGTGCTGGTTTAACTGCTTCGGTAGACCTTATGTGCTTCAATTAAGTGTCTCCTCTGGATCATGGTTGGTCTTTTCCTGTATTCTTCCCAAGCTGCAAACCATCCAATACAGATAGGAACTTTTCAGTTAACCAATTTACACCCATCAAAGTATTTCCATTTTCAACTGCTGGTTAAAATTCCTGCTCCACATTCTTCATTGTCCCTTGCATTCCCTTGCTCTCTATTACATCTCTGACAAGTGCAGCTTTAAGAGAGACTGAAGTTTAACATCAAAGTCCTTTTAGAGCTTTTTCAGTCATAGACAAGATTTGGAAAATGTAGCTGTTAGTTATTTGTAGATTTGCTGCAGCAGATATCAGCCTAAATTATAACATCACAAGTTGTGAAATCATAGGTACTTTAACACAGAAAATATGGAAAATGGGCAGTACAGTGGTGCAGAAGTGAGAAGAAAAGCTAAAAAGAACAAATTCACAAGATACAAGGTATTGAAGGAATAGAAGTTGTTTGAGAAGATTAAGGAATTAAGTCATAAATAGAACTGGAAAAAAAGCATTATGAGGGGAGGAAAATGTGGAGGTAATACAGTATAC
This sequence comes from Chloroceryle amazona, assembly GCA_027560015.1. NCBI lineage: Eukaryota > Metazoa > Chordata > Aves > Coraciiformes > Cerylidae > Chloroceryle > Chloroceryle amazona. Next base: position 27,861 of record JANHFX010008358.1, read on the forward strand.
GGCAGCATATTTTTTATATCTTGTCTATGAGCGTATTAGAAATTGTGCAAAGGCTGAACTTGAAACAGAGTGGTAGAAAAATCCTAATGCTTTAATGAACAGATCAATGTGCCACAAATCTGTAAACCTTGATAGTGAGATGTTGTTATTACCAGCTGTGAAAATCATCCCTAAACACGTTATCACGTGAGCAAGACATGTTTTGTTAAAATATTTGATTTTAGCTAGTATAGTACAGTATCATCATTGTACATGTCAGCATTTATACACTCAGAGAAATAATTAACCAATGCAAGAAATAGACAGCATTACAGAAGAGCCAAGCAGAAAAATGGAAGTAGCCACTGAAGTTAGTTTCAGAACAGTGGTTAAGGGTTAAGAGCAGTCTGAGGCATTTTGTCATTTATTTATTTGGAAGCAAATGTGCTTGATAAGGTGCAGACAATAATAATACTTGGAGGGATGTTATCACAACTCCACTGCAGAATCTCAGTAGGGCAAAAAATGTAAAGCTTCCTGAAGAGTTTCTGCTTTTGATCCTGCAAGATCTACCCCATTAACTACTCTAAAAGCTTTAGCATACTTCCTGAAAATGCAGATGGCTACACTGGGTATAAGGTGCACATTGCTTTTTCAAGTGCTGTTCTTGTGCCAATTGCATCATTTGAAGCTGCAAGTGTTCTCTATTAATAGTTTTGACAACACAGTATGTCAGGAAAATTGTCACTATACTAAAACTGAGTTTTTTCAAGGAATAATTAACTGCTCAGTGAAAGTGGAAGGTGGCAATCGGGTTCCAGATCTGTGATTATGCCTGGCACTTAAGTTTGTTTTTTTAAGTATCATTTTCAAACAGGTTTCACTTAAGGTTCTTTTACATCAGATTGATTTAATGCCTACTTTCTCTGCTGGCACTACCTAGTTACAGTGCATTTGCAGTGTTTGTTCAACAGTAGTTGTTGATTAACATCATCTAAATGTTATTGAGTATTAGTGACATTTATTAAGAGCAGGAGATCAGATAAGTTTAAACAAGCCTTCTAAATGCTAATACTGCCCTAAACCTGCATAGGTCTTTGCCAGACCTTATAATCTTCCAGCACTGATGGAGAAGCACACATCCCCAAATTTGTATTTTTAATACTGGTAATTTTCCACTGGATCAGTGAAGATTAAGTAGTGCTGAGCTAGACACATAACAGAGAAAAGCCCCTGCTCTGAGGGCAAGACCATCTGGTGCTATGTGCAAACCAGCACAATCAATACATGTCGAGTGGCATGTTACTTCTACCTTGGAATTTGTTACTCTCTGCATGCTTTTGCACGCATAATATTAAAATGGTAATATTAGGAAATGATTATCAAGTTCTACACTCCACTGTAAGAGGTGTAGTTGGAGATTGTGCTATTTCATGAGTAGAATCAGGTAACAATGCTCTGAAAAACTGTCTTCTGTCCATGCCATGAAGTTATGGTGTGGCACAGGGCATGACACTAGGCATCAGTAACTTCCTGAATTGCACATGCCCTTAACCTCTGGCCCCTATTTCATATTTCTTTTTCTGGATGCCAAAATGAAGCCACAGGGGACTGACTATATGAGTCTTTTTCAGTGGCAGCTAGTCATGGGGATTAGTGTAGAATGTGGTGTGAAAGTGCTACTCATTAAGAAAAAAACCCAAAGGTTATTCAGCACCAGATGTCAGGAGCTCACAATTAATGGACAGTCTCAAAGTTAAACTCTGTTTCTTTTCTGAAATAGTGAATAATTCCTTATCTTTAACTCATAATGTTGTTGTCCAATTTGTTGTTGTTCAGATTAGCAGCTCTGAAAGGCCCCAGCAAAGACTGGTTGTCCTCTCTCTAGAGCAATGTTTGAATGGTGCACAATTAACAATGCTTCAGGATTCAGAAAGGACAAGATAAGGTATTAAATAATTGTTCATAGGGTTGCACTGTCTTTCCTGTAGTGACCTGCTGGTGACAAACCTCTATGAAGAGATTTCTGGGGACTGTGGGATCTGCTGCAGGCAGCATCAGCCTGGATTTGATTCCTAAAATGCCATTTCAACAATATGTTCAGATTTGGGACTTAAATCCAGTTTCCCTTACTCTTTATTTATTCCTCCCTTTTTATTTCATGTGGATGGAAGTCCTAGATAACTGAAGAAGCCTGGAGACCTGGATTCCTTCCATAAGCCCTCTTCCAATCTGATAGTTAGTTGGTGTTTTGTTGTTTTGGGTTTTGTTTGTTTGTGGGGTTGGTGTTGGTTTGTTTTGTTTGTTTTTTTTTTTTTGGTGTTTGTGTGTGTGGTTTTTTTGTTTGTTCGTTTTTGTTGTTTGGTTGGTTTGGCGTTTGTTTTTTTTCTTTTTAACAGTCTTAAACTGATAAGAGCAGACAGGAGAGCCTACTACTGTGAGTGGCTACTGGGGAAAAAAATAGAGGCTTTCAGTATAGATGAGGAACAAGGAAAAAGGTGGCTAGATAAACAGCAAACACTACAGTTAACTGGAGACTAGGAAACATTTTCATAAAGAATGGATAAAAAATTTATTCTGTGACCCAAAGCAAGATTTTTAACATGTTTTCAGTTCACATACTGAAGTGAAAACAATTTAAATCTCGAGAGCTTGCAGTATTTTTCTACAGAAAGTATATTACCTCTTACAGAGATGCCTAACTTTTTCATCCAACTCTAATGCTGAAAATTGAGTAAAATATCATCACATGTAAAACATCGAGTAACAGTATAATCAATGAAGAAATCTGAAGAGTGAGGTGTGAAAACCTAGAAAGTTATTGCTTTTACTGATGTTTAGCAATGGTTTATTCTGTGGCTTTTGGGGAAGTGTCATGTTTTTCTGTAAAATGGGAATATCAGCATATGTTTATCTGCTGTGCTAGCAGTATGACAATGATTAGTTAACACTTAAACAGATGTTTGATAATGAAGCTTTTGGCTCAGACAAAGCACCACAGATTATTTTTTTTTATTTGCATCCAGAGATGGGAATAAAAGGCTCATGCTATGCATAAATTCCAGTGCTCGGTCTATAGACTTTTCCTGACCTAATTTGTGATTAAGAACTACCACATAAATAGCAACAGAAACATGGTTAGTTTAGTATACTAGCATATGATTGCTAAATGCTAGAGAGGCTATGAATGTAATCCAGTTTTACAAGTCACCTGTGTACAGTATGATTATTTTACATAGCTGTGAGTCATCCTGGAATGGATTCCTTCCAATATGCTCATTTTTTGGTATGTGGATGTAGTTGATGCATAGTCTCTGACTGATATTGACTGAATCCTGCACAGTGTATGTTGCTTTGATTTGTTGCTGTCCCAGTCTGAGTTAGAACCAAACTAATTCTGTTCAGTGGTTTTACTTTTCATCTCGGTCACTTCTAGCTAACTGCACTTTCTGAAGTTAAAGACCTATTTTTGCAGACAGTGTCCGCTTCGTATACCTAAGAGCCACCTTTCAGTACCTGCAGGGAGCTTATAAAAAGCCTGGAGAGGGCCTGTTGACAAAGGCCTGTAGTGAAATGATGAGGGACAGTGGTTTTAAATTAGAAAGGAGTGGATTTAGATTGGATGTAAGGAGGAAGTTCTTTACCACCAGAGTGGTGGAGCACTGGAACAGGTTGCCCAGGGAGGTGATTGAGGCCCCATCCCTGGAGACATTCAAGGTGAGACTTGATGAGGCTCTGAGCAACCTGCTCTAGTTGAGGAATGTCTGTGCTGTCAGCAAGGGGGTTAGACTTGATGACCTCTAGAGGTCCCTTCCAACCCAGACATCTCTACGATACTATGATTAGAGCAGTGATAATGCTTAATGTTTAAAGTCACTACCAAGGACTGGTGTGAAGAAAGGCTCTTGCTTCTACTTGCTCCTGTACAGACCAACGTCACTGCTAAATCTTGTGTGCCACGTTGCGGGGTGCAGGAGTAAAAGGCCTCACCTGTGGGGAGGGGTGGACAGGACAGGTGACCCCAAACTGACCAACAAGGGATTCCATCCCATATATGTCATACTCAGTATAAAGCTGAGGAATAATGAAGTCAAGTTCTTCTTCAGTAGCTGTTGTCTAAGGAGGACTCAGTCTGTTCTGCCTTTGATCCTGATCTGTGTGTTCCTGCATCCAGTACCAGAATCCAGCTCCTGAATCTGTTTCATGTCATTGGTGATGGTAGGGCTGGGTTCTATACTGGTTTTGTGTATGTTTGTAAATATTTCATTTTGTTGTTTTTATTTTCATTAAAGCTGTTTCAGCTTTCTTTTCCAATCCATAAGTCTTTCTCCCTTATGCCCTTTCTCTTCTGCTTGGTAATTTCTGTCATTCATCTAGCATCTGGCCCAGCACTAGTCCTTGACAACAGAAATTTTTTAGAAATTTGCATTTATTTTCTGGAAGTTTTGCAGCAAAGTACTGGTTTCAGGAAGTAATTTCAGGAGTTCTTTTTAGTGGGTGAATTTGCTAGGTTTTTTTTCTTCTCTTAGTGCACAGTCTAGTTGTTTTGGGGGGGAACTAGTGTTCCTGGCTTCTTTCTCAGTTTCTTTCCATTTATTTTCATCAAACTTTCTTGAGCGTAAAGCCCATATTTTGTCATTTTATTTTTCAGTTTTGTTATACTAACACTTTACTTCCTGTAGCATCTACTTTTGGCTATAGACAAACTTGATAGTGAAGTATATTGAAAACAATTCTCTGACTTTACTTGTAGAACATTCCTACCCATCTTACATGGATGATAAGCATCAAAATGCAAAAACATGCTCATTACATTAGTATTTGTTATTAGTCCATTAGCATTAAAGGACTCTGAAAGAACATATCTCGGTTATAACGTAGTTTATGGAGTTGAATCTATAACCAAAAGAATGATCCTTTATTTAAAACAAAGGCCAGAATGACTACGTTCTGTCATTTTTGAGCACTCCAAGAAGGAGTAATGATTTCAGAAAGCAGACACTTGCTCTCATTTTAAAGCATATTATTGTAACAAGGCTCTGTGATCTTCTAATCTCTACCTTTTCCTGAGAAGAAATGGAACAGCCGTTACATGGCACAAGCTTGTAGCACACATATATAAACATGAAAATGAAAGATGATTTATTTGTATATAAACACAAACCAGCAAAGCAGTTTCTGTTCTAAAAACGGAGTATCAAGTGTTTAATTATGATAACTGAGTGGATTTTGCTATTCTTTTGTATGAGGTGAAGTGAATGTTGGAGTAGGTGCAGAGATAGATGATAGCAAAACACCCATGCAAGTCACCTGTATAGTGATGTATTTTGTCTCTAAATTTGTATAAATTGCTGCAGCACAGAAATGTAAACTGAATAGGAATATAGCATTTAAAAAAACCACTTTTTATCAGCTCTTCCTTGATGCAAGTTTCAATTTGTGGAGTGCTTAAAGATTTGCTTCTGAGGCTTTATGTTATTTCTGAGTATGGAAGAACAGCATTCTCATTTTACCTGGAAGAGGTTAGACTGCCTCCAGGTGGAGCAATCAAATAGCTTAGACAGCCATCAGTGGGTTGCCTCTGACGGTGGAAGGCCTGGAGATGGGCTTACCAAAAGTACTGTGTACTCTGGCCTTAGCCTGGCAAAACACTTAACCCTGCATAATTATGACACTTCCGGATGAAGTTGTGCTGCGATTCAGTCGACAGGTGTTACTGGATAAATACCAAGGGCTTTTTCATACCTTCCAAGGAAAACAGTGTACTGTCATGTCCAATCCTTCAAGTCTCATTTCTCCTTTCCTGGTATCTATGCTTGCATAAGGGTGGTGGTACAGGGATTGGGCAGGAGGGCTTTAAATCAGGACTTTGTGCTGCTTGTGCTCTGCAAAAGCAACTCAAGGAGGAACTTATGTTCTCTTACTTTGTTTTTGTACCTAAATTTCACAGTTCGTGCATTCTTCCTCAAAGCAGCTCAATTTTTCACTGCAAACCAGTGAAAGAGTGGTCTATAGGCAGGATTGTTATTTCATTTAAGACCAGGGTGTACCTGTGTAATGCATGGTATTTAAGAATACAAAAAGGTAGCTATCTAGTCTCTGAATAACCTTTTCATTGTATTTCATATCCCCTCCTCCCATTTAGTTTCCAAACCAAGAATATATTCCTCTGAGATGAGGTTATTTCATCCATGTCATTCCTTTTACTAATCATGCTTTGAAAATTTATGAAAACCTTTAATAGCTTTTGAAAAAATAAGTATAAAAACATGTCTGTAGGTAGAAGGAATAGCATGGAAGAACCATGACTGACTGTTGTGGGCTCCATTTCAGATTAAATTTTTGCATTAGTGAAGCGTGGAAAATGAGCACAATTTTATGCCTGGGTAGTAAGCAAGCTGTGGTGGGTTAGAGTGGAAGGAGGCACTTTAGAGAGGTGACAGTCACCACTGGATTAATATTGCTCTCTTTTGCAGGTTGTGAGTGTTCATTCAGAGCAACCCAGTGGAGCATTATTTGGTTTGGACTGAAGTAATTAACTTCTTGATATGTAATAGCTGCAGAGCAGCTTGGGAAATTGGTGATGTATCACACACAGGAAAAGGGTGAGGCAGCACTGCCTGTAGGGATTATGGCCTGTTGCTGTGAATATGCAGAGCTGCTCTTTCCAAAACAGCAGAATGCTGATTTGAGAGGGCTCTAAGAATTACTGAGAGGTTATTAATTTATCGAGGTGTAAGACTGTCTGAACCAAGAAAAAAAAAAAAGCATTTCAACCTCCAGCCTCTCCTTTCATGAGAATTTTGTATCTGTCTCTGACCCACCTTTGAGAAACAGGGCATTTATCTACTTCTGAATAAGTATGTAGTCCTGAATATCAAAGTAAATATGCAGTAACTTGATTCCTAGTGCAGCTGATCCTTAAATGACGTGTCTGTGTAGCACATAAAAGAAGTGATTTATGACACAAAAAGCTTATTTGACTTTGACCTCTGTTCTGAGTGAAAGATCCCTTTTTTATCAATCCAGTAAATCATACATGATTAGAATGGAGCTTTCTAAAGTTACTTAATTTACTTCTTCAATAAAGAGCATTCATTAAAGGAGGAAAAAAAAAAAGTGTTCTTTTTCCCTAATACTTTTTGCCACATCATCTATGACATAGGGTGCACTGTACATCAGGCAAGGAATTTTGTAAGCTAGAATTTTGGAAGCATGTAAGTAGTCTGTGGTAAAAGCAAAGAAGGTAGTTTCTTAATTTAAGTTTCTGAATTCCACCTTCAATTACTAGGGTTCCTGCTAAGATGTTTTGAGAGCTTGTGCACAATTAGAAATTACTACAAGGTGTTGAGCTGCTCTGTATAGCATGCTCTCAAAATCCATCAAAAAATGGGGAGCTCTTTCTGCAGAAAGCAAACTTTTTCCATGTCTTGCTCATTTTTGCACTGGAGGTGAGTCTGGAGCCATATGCTGAGGTACAGTGTCACAGAAGCCATGCTCTGTGACTGGCTTGCTAAACCCACCAGATTTGAAAGGTGCCTATATTGCCTATTAATTTATGACTCAACAAATATTAACTGTGGCTTTTAAAAAATACGAACTTGCACGGAACAAAGAGGATGTATGTCTGACAAGGAATTTTAAATGTTTGAGTAAAGCACAAGGGATCTGGAAATATATGACTAACGCCAGAGTCAGACTCGCTCCTTCTCTGAAAATCCTGCTGAATATTATGACAATGAATAGGAACCTGACACCATTTATTTTTAAAAAAAAAAAAAAAAGAAAGGAAATCTCAGCTGCAAAAAATCTGAAAGGTGATAACATCTCTTATGTGATTGAAAATACAGTGGATAACCTTGTTTCAGGAATGCTTTTGGTAACTGGATTTGAAATGATTTTTAACTGCCTGCCTTGTCCCAGATCTTTCAGGACTGCAGACTCTTGCTTCCCAAATAAAATATCCCAACATGAACAATATGGATTATTGACATTAAAATCATTCTGTCATCAAAATAAAGTTAGAGATTTTCAGACAAATGCTGATGCTGTTGACTTGTAATCCCTAAGCAAGGGGTATTTTTTTAGCATATTACCTGTGGCAGTTGCTGCATTTCAGTAGAAATTCCAACAAAAGGATATGGAACACACTTATACCTAGAAATGTACCATTCTTGTAAACACAACTGTAATATAAAATTCTGGTTTAACTCAGCTGTAGAAGTCCCAATGAAAGCAGAAAAACATTTCAAATTTAAGTTGTGAAAGTGTACAGAGATCCTAGGGAAAGCAGCAGGCCAAGTATTTAGCCTTTTTAAAAAAAAAAATAAAGCGCCTCAGGGAGAAAATCAGTCTTGAGGCAATTCTAGAAATGTCAAAATTTAGGATAATTCTATTCCAGGCATTGTAAAAATTTTAGACAACACCCAAAATTATGAATTAATTACTTTGGGATATTGCTTTTTTCAGATGTGATTGCCACTGTTTCTGCAGGGATAGAGTATACAAAACTCAGTCATGCTCTTATATAGAGGAGAAGATGATCCTCATTCTGCTCAAACATTTTTACAGGCTCACTGCAGGGAATGCTTTCTCTTTTTAATACAGAAAGCCTGAAAATTCACTGTCCTCCTATAGCTTATTCTTGACACAACTTGAAAGAACATCCTTTCCATTTAAATAATTTCCTGCAGTGATTTCTGAAGGTTGTTCAGTAAGAAATTGTCATGTGGTATGATAAGGCTGTAAGAGATTTTATAAATGAATGGTGTATAAATTAGTGTCAAAACCCTGTTCTGTCCAGCCTGCACTCTTGACTTCCTGTAAGTTGACTAGTCCTCAACTGCTTAAATTAAAAAAAAAAAAAAGTTTTATGTTTGGAAAGGTTAATAAAGTCCCAAATAAAATTTTAATATGAATTTAAAATATTAATCCTCTCCCCACCTTTCCCTATAGTTTCTTATGTTGTCTGACTGTTATGTATAGCTCTTAGAATTCAGATCTATCTTTGCTAGATTCAGATTAATAAATTAGACATGATTAGACATATTTTACTATGAACTGAACAGACACCAAAAAAAGCCAAATATTTTAATGGCTTATTTACATCTTCTAAGTACATTGTGATGGTATTCTGTGTACAGAACAGAAAAAAAAAAAAGGTACATTGCAGACAGTTTGTGTCATTTATTTTATTCATGAGCAGGATACTTTGATCAAATTTATTTACTGTTCTATTGTGTATCCAAAGAGAATATTTCAGGCCTTATTTGACAGTAATTAAATATATTCCAGAATTGGCATGTTTTATAGGAGTCATTATGCAGTTAATCTCTATATTTGTGAAAGAAGTACTCTACAGTATGTGGGATAAATCTAGTAAAATAAGCAAGATTAATGCGTCCGGTTTTGTTGAGAGACAAGGCCTAGTCATGAGCTGAGCAGCACAAAGGTGTTTAACTCTAGCTTTATATTGTCTGTATTTGCTATGGTCTTGTGGAAAATGTGGGAGTTCACTAGTTTGCCCCTCTGTAGTGGGAATTTGATGGTATGGGACTTCAGGTAAAGATCTTTTGAAACTTTAAGCATAGTAGAGCCTTTGGTTCACTTACGGACAGGGCTGCATGGCCTGTATGTAAACATTTATGTATAATCCATATGAATTTAACAAGAAATCATGGGAACTATATACTGTGATGTAGTGATTGGCCAGAAGATTCTTGTCTGTACACAGTAAAATAGTGAGGGCAGTTCTCATGGGGAAAGCGAGGGCAGGAAGAAACTGCAGGTGTGACAATCCAAGGCTATTCAGACCTGTTCAGCTGAGTCAGTCAGAACAGAGCTAGTTCATGCTACGTCAGGGAAAAGTACCTCTTTGACGTCATCACGGCTCTATAAATCAAAGTGGAAAAAAATGTCTGTTCTTCAACTTTTGGTGAAAAAAAAAAAAAACCCTTAAGAATTTGGGACAGGTATATAGCCAAAAATGCTGCAATTATTTTGACTGAATAAATTAAGCTTTTTTTTTGGACACATACAGTTTTAGTGCAAATATTTTGGAACCTGCCAAGTGTCCTGAAAAATTTAAAAAGTTGTTTCCTATCTGCAGTTGAACCATCCTCCAAGCAAGCATTTTGTAAAATACTTGAATAGAAAATAGAAATGAAAATAGTTCATACTGTGGTATACCTTTGTTACTTTGTTCAGAACTTAATGCCTTTTACTTGTCTCATAGAAATACGTTAAAAGTAACTTCATAGTATCTTCCTGAAAATGATGTCTAGGTAGGGTATTTGGCAACATTTTAGTCTTTGAAAATCTGTGATGTGGTTTTGGTTCTCGCTCTTGTGTTTTCTTTGCTCTGTCCTCTTTCAGCACAGGACATCAACATTATGAAATGACTGATTTGGGTCAGATTTGCATTAAGTACAGACAATATGGAAGGAATAAAAAAAATCCCAGTCATCTAATTTTTAATATACAGTAACTGTTTTACAGCTATGAAAATACTGTTATGGAACACTTAACTGTGGCTTGCAGTTTGAAGGAGTAGCCAAAGCTCCCTACAATGATGTGTCTGGTTTGCCAGACCACAAAAGACCAATTTCATGTCTATAAAATGTGAAACAGCCTATTATTATTCAGTGCTGTCTTGATTCACATAAAAATGTCTTATCTGTGACTGAAGTCTTTACCGACACATGCATAAATAAGGAGTGAGAAGGGCACGGTAGATATCCCACAGCTGTGTTCATTTCTCATATCAGTTGTGGTCAGACTTCTGAGCTGGCTGTGTTGAGGAAAATTTCAGTTCTGTTTGAGATCATGTGAGATGTACTGATAGCAAGGTCAATCTGTAAATCAAGATTTTGCGTTGTATTTTACCTCTCAGGCTAGTACAAGAGGATGTGGGAATGGACATCTCCTTTGCTGAGGGTGTACGAAGCCCCAGCTCTACAGACATGAGGCCTGGTAAGAAAACCTCTTACTCATTTTCTTATTCCCTTGGCATTTAATTATGCAGTGAGAAGGATGTTTCTGTGCTGGTAAAGAATCAGTTCAGTGTTAAAAAGTGTTAAGTTTGCTTTATTTAGTCTATTTTCTACTTCACTTAAGAAATTTTCATTGTGGTATGCCATTTGCTCTTGTGCATAGTTGTTATCCCTCACCTAGTACTTCTGAAGTTTAAGTAGTCTCTATTATTTACCTTATATCTGACAACTGTGTAAGTAAACAAAGCATATTATTTCAGAATATTTCAGAACAGCTTAAAATGTGACACGCAATGCAGTAGCAAGGGGCAAAGCTATACCTAGCTTTTGTCTTGTTGTAGACTACTTGTATTAAGAATCAGAGAATCAGAGGCATTTCTGTGACTGTATTAAATAAGACATATTGTTAAAACTGAAGATATAGTTACTTGCAAATCAGCACCATTCAAACAGCACCAAGGGGATAAGAAAACAAATATTTACAGATTTTCACTCATGATTTTTTTTCAGGATTCAGCAATGTCTTTGTTTGTTACTCAAGTTATTTGTATCTTGCTCTTTAAATTCATAAAAAATGTGGGCAAGATCATGTCTAAGGCTTGATTTTCATCAGATGATTGGAAAAAAGTGAATTTGGATTTTGCATAATATAAGAGCTCTCAGCTACCTCTGTTGTTCCTGCAGATGTTTATTTCTTTAATGTTGATATTTGTTGTTTATGTTAGGTGGCCTTAAATGGCTTGGTGTTACTAAAATTGAGCTGTACCAACGTTTTTGAAGGTGCGACTTAAAAATATGAGAGAGAAATTTTATACAGAGGAGGTAAAGTTCTTTTTATCTTCCCTTTTTCAGAACCTCCCAATTCACTTGATCTTAATAGTTCCCATCCTAGAAGGATAAAGCTCACTGCTCCAAATATTAACCTCTCTTTGGACCAGAGTGAAGGGTCTGTACTTTCAGATGATAATTTGGATACACCAGATGGAATTGACATCAATGTAGATGACCTTGACACTCCAGATGAAGCAGACTCTTTTGAATACACTGGACAAGGTAATGTTCTATATTGTAAAGGCAGAGTTTATCTCTGTTTCTTTCTTTCCTGCTTACATGATCAGTCTCATGTCTGTAAAGCTGTGAATATGGTTGAAAGATTTGAGAGTTAATGCTAGGTGTCTGGGTGTTTTTACTGTCTGCTATTTTTTTAGTCTTTCTTCTCCTCTGTGAAGTAATAGGTTTCCACTTGTGCAGAAAGATGTAGTAAAGCTGGTCAAATAAATAAGAGCTGCCTAGAGAGAGTCAAATTCAAAGTCCCGTGTTTGTCCAGTATCACAGGTCTTGTCCAAAAAGAGTTGTTCAAGAAGGAGAAGGCAGTTGCTCTCTGTTGTAGAGTGCTATAGCTAACTTAGCACCTTCTTCACACTGACTCTAGCCAGCACTAGATTACAGTTAATGTCAGTAGTACTTAGGGGTATAAACTTGTGTAAAATGTATTGACTGACATAAGCTGCACCAAGGAGCTTGTAGTGCATGACTGAAGTAGACGTAGTGTGGTGAGAGAACTCTACTGTTAGCAAGAAAGGTTTTTTGGTTTTGGTGTTTGTTGTTTTGGTTTTTTTTGTGTGTGTGTGTGTTTGTTGTTGCCGTTTTTTTCATTCCCATGTATGGTTGGAGAGCTGAGACATGCAAGGTGTATGCATGTCATGATTCAGCTAGCTCAGGTGATGGAACAATAGAATTCTTCATGCCACCAATCTAAATATGCTTTCTCAACAGGGGTAGCTGTACAGTATAGATACATCCTGAAATGTGCAGTGGATAATTCACTTTTCCTGTGCATATTAATGTTTTTCTCTCATGTGGTGTAACTGGTTTACACCATCTCACTTTGCTTACATTCTTGATGTATGAAATAGGGTGTTAATACTCGTTCTTTACTAGTACCTTAAGAACCATAGAACTGTATTCCCTAAAGTAAATACACAAAGATCATAAGTTATTTAACAGGAAAATGAGTGGCACTGTTTTACAATCTACAACAGAAAGAAATTTTCTAAATGGATTAGTTTTAACTGATTTAATTTTACCTTGCTTTTAAATTCTCTACTGCTAGTGAAGTCACTAATTTAAAAATTGCATGCTCTTTTGAGCATCCAAGAGCAGTTGCATCATTTTAAGTGATATTGCCGAAAAGGCATTACAGTGTACTCAATCATGCATGAGTGTCTCTAATGTCACTTCTCATTAGAAGGCTGATTTCCTTCTGGGTAGACATAGAGCATAGTAATTAGTTACTTGCTGGATAGAATATTTTGTCACAAAGGTTAAAACTAACACACACAGACACATGCACCCACTCACAATAAGAGCAATGTGTGCTTACAGTTTTGGACTTCGTGACCACTATGTGACAGCAAAAATCTCTGTCTGCAGCAAAACAGATTTTTTCCTTTAAGCCCTGAAGTAAATAAACTCAGGTCCAGTGATTTGGTTGCAGCTGTATTTATGGCAGGCACTTCTCCCCAGTTTTGTTTTTTTTTTTTTCCCTCTGCTTTCTAATTGTGATGATTCATTCAATTGCTATTGTTGGACCAGTTTCCCCAAGATCCTAAGTGAGGAACTCAAGGTGCCTGTGGTTTTGCTGACACTTTTACAGTTGTGTGGTTTGATTTAGGCATACTACATAGGCGAAATGTCCTCCAATTAGATCAGTTGGGAGCAGCAAGCAGAAAAGGAAAAAAATTACATTTTATCAAAATAAGCCATCAATAAAATAAGTAGGATGTATATTGCACGACTCTGATAGCTAAAAGTAGTCATAAGAACTAGTGCAGAATCGTTTATTTGCATGGTAAACAGCCTTTGTTATCATTGTACTGCTGTGACTCTAACCAGTATGCGCTCAGCTGTTAGCAGCACTCATAATCTCCCACAGATCAGTGTTTCTAGACTGTTACGCCAAACCCAGGGAAGTAAATACGGAGGAGACAAAGTTCTTGAAGCTGTAGATCAGGCTGATGAAGACTGATTTGAGCTATAAAAAGCAATTGGGAAAAGCAAGACTCTTGTCATGATTCGGGGGTCCACCACATTGCTGGAAAACAGAAATACAAGAAAACCTGAAACCCATTTGTTTAAAAGAATGATGAAGAGGAATCATCACAACCGCAAGGTGCAAGAAGATAGATAAGATTAAAGACGCTACGTATTTGTCTTAAACTAGCACATGACTTGTTTAGTGATTGGTGATTGGTCAATCATATGAGTTTACCAGGGGTTTTATGGTCTCTCATAACTTACGTTTAAACTTACTTGTTTCTTTGTTTTCAGAACCTGCTTTTTTTCTGAAATAAACTTTTAATAATTATTACATGATATAAAAATTGCAGTTCTGAAAACCATATATGCATATAGATGAAAGACTCTCCTCAGATCAGCATTATTTGTAAAGTAAGAGAGTGTTCATTATTTTGTGTGCAGATGTTTCTTACCTTTCTGAATTTCACACTAGTGCATCTTTCTCTGCAAAATCTACACTCCAGGCATAGCCACTTTTTCAGGAAGAGGTGATCTAATACCATTTATATATATAATATGCATAGTTTCAGCATTGTAAGTTTTATCAGGGGCTCTCTTCATTGTTTTTCATCATTTGCTGTTTCACAAACAAAAAAAAAGGCAACACCCCAAAACAATTTCAGTGTTAGTCTGCCAATTATCTGTCTGGTCTCTTTTCACTAAAGCCATTCTGCTAGCTACAGTTCTGTCTCTCAGGCACGCCCTTTCTACCACCTGAGGAACAGCTGGCTATACAGTTTTCCTAGGCTGTTCTGAGAATCCCATGTATCTATTCTGAAAGCACTTGACCCTGTATCCTTGAAGGAGCAGACTACCCTGTTACGGCCTGTCAGAGTTTGCATAGTTTGACTGCGTGCATGTAGTTTTCATACTGTTTTCATGGCACCTGAGAAAAACGAACATAATACAAAATTGCATTAAGATATCTAGGTTTGGAAGGAGTGGGGTGATGCATTTTGGAAGCTTGTTCTCAAAGTCATGGAATATATGTATTTTGAAACTGTATGTAAAGTATATTATTAGACTTCACGAGCGTTGTATCATGAGAAGGCATGAATACATACTTCAGTTTCACAATCTATACTGAGCAGCAGCTGTTAAACCAATTTGAAATAGTATACTCAAAAAAAATTCTGTTTTGCAGTCTTTTCTTCCCAACCTTAGATGTCCTCAAACTCCCTTTATTTTCAGTTCCAAAGTGAAAAAGGCTTATGTGGCCACATTGAATATACACACATATGTATTTATTGATCTTGCATCCCTGTTTCCACCATTAATACAATTTTGTAAATGTTTTTAGCTCATTGACTGGTTAGGCAGTGAAGTAGGAGGTGAATTATTACTGACTTCCTGTAATATTCCAGAAGACAGGAATTAGGTAAATTAAGAATTGGTGATGGACTCAGCTTTTCTTGCACATGAGAGTATCCACCTCAGAGGGGGGGAGTTTCTACCAATATTATTCCCTAATAATACTTTGTATAGGAGCAGAAAACACAGGCAGCACTAGAAGTTCAGACTTCATTAGTCCTACTGTTACAACAAATGTGTGCTCAACCTAATATAATTTCTTTAAAGTTCAAAGATTTTTTTTCTGTGTGGTTTTTTACCTACTTGATATTCCTAACAAATCTGGTGGAATTACCGATGGGTTTTTATGCAAAACTCAGTTTTACAAGTAGTCAGTTCGTGTTTGTGCCCATAGGTTCAATATGTGTAGATATGTGTGGTATATGCACAGTATACTGTCTTATTCCTTATTTCATAAAGATAATTGATCTAACTCTTATGATAAACTGGTGTGTTTTAAGGATCATATAATTCCATTTGTGCAAATAGTTCAAGAAGCAGCATTAATCAAAGAGGCATCCAAAAATAAACCAATTCACAGAAAGACTCGGGGACACAATGAAACATTGTGTTGTTTACTTGTTAATTAAAATCACTTGCTTAAGTTTATACTTGACTCTCATAGATCACTTTGGTATTTTCAGATGTCTGATTTGCTTTTTATCTACACACACATGTCATTTTATCTCAGTATATCTTTATTTACTGTTACACCACTTACTGGTTTACATAAAATTCTCTTATTCATGACTGCAGAGAAAGAATAATACTTTAAACATATTTGAAGTAAGCAAAATCAACTGTTCTTTTTAATGTGAAAAATATATAAAAACTTTTCTGTGAAGATAAAATTAATAATATGCACACAGACACATGGCAAAGATGCTTCAGCAAGAATAATAGTATGAAATGGGTGTGGGTTTTTTTCACCTGTCAAAACCAGTATGCTGTAGCAATAACTGAAGAAGGAAATTAAATAATTCCAGCTGTGGACAGAATCACTTTTCATGTCACTTTCTCTGCAAGCAGCCATTTAGTTTGAAAAACTGGAATGCAGTTAAATTTGCTATTAAAAGCCATTTCATCAATGTGCAATGGAATTGTAGATTTTTGTTAATTACTTCACAGCTTTTCTGAAACTGAGAGTATCCAGCAGAGAGGCTGTGCTATGAGACTTCATGATCTCATGTCAGCCTTGTAGTTTGTCTGTTATTAACATTGTGTCTGTGGACTAGATGTACCTGTTATCTCCTGGGTGCCGGTATGAACAGGACAGATTGCCTGGCGGCTCTGTACTTACAATCTGGGAAGGAACTCACATTTAACCTTAATCAAAAGGCCCTGGGGGAGGCGAATACTGTGCTTCTGTCAGGAGTCAACATTTTGTCATGACTGAAGCAGAGGAAGATGGGAATTCTTAATTTTTGCTGGTGCCAGATGTGAAGAGATTGAAGACAAACTGTGAAAAAGATGCAAAACTGTATGTCTGTGGCAATTCTCTACACAAGAAGCATGGCCGTGTTCACTGGAATACCCTATTTTTAGTATTGCTCTCAACAATGTGCAACACAAAGATTTTTTTAAAGACCTGCAGGGCAGTACCTCTGTGTAAGCAGCTGATCTTACTAACTGGATGCAAGAATGCTAAAGTCCCTTGGTGGTATTCTGCATAGTGATAAATGCTGCTGCCCTTTTTATGTTCATAACAATGAAAAGTTTAAAAATGGAAATTTCTCATTTACTGACTGTTAGATGATCAGATTCTGCTCTTGTTTATACCAGTGCAGATCCAGTTGATTTCAGTTGAAATCCAGTTCATTTCAGTCATCCATTTCAAATGTATGTAACAGAAAATAATTATAGCTTTTATGGGAAGATGCAATATATAAAATTTTATTTTTCAGAAGAACAGACTGCGACTAAGGATGCTTCCCAGGAGGAGTCTGAATCAATTCCAGAGTACACTGCAGAAGAGGAGCGAGAGGACAACAGGTTATGGAGAACAGTGGTTATTGGAGAACAAGAGCAAAGAATTGATATGAAAGTAATTGAACCTTACAAAAAGGTCATTTCGCATGGAGGTAGGAAACCCCCCAAGTCTACTTTTTAGAATAATATAAAAAATAGTGCTTAACTGAGCAGGATTTATTTCTATTTTAGTTCGTTATCATACTGGTAAAAGGAGAACTTATTCTTCAGCCATGGCTAAAATCAACCTGGCTTTCAATTCAGTGTGGAAATGACTGAGTACTTTAAATACAAAGCTATTTCAGGAGCAACAAATAAATGAACGTACATGTGTCAGTAACAATCTGATCATTGTAGGTTAAAGCTGTCTTGGAGTAAGGAAAAAACCTTTTGTCCTATGGGGGTGGTGGTGGGGAAAACGACTAGCTTTATTCTGTGGATTTTGGCAAAAGCTTTTGCACAGGGAAGTGTAGTGCTCTGTGATTTGCTGAATGACGTATGTAGGTCCACAAATCTGAACAAGTAGACTGGCAAAAGAAAAAAAAAAACAACAACAACAACAAACAAGACACAAACAAACAAACCTCACATTTTTCCCTAGGGCTTCCATTCATCTGGCTAAACTCCTTGTGTTATTTTTCTGCCATTTATAGTTGTCAGCAGATAGCAATTCACCAGCAACTGTTATGTTTGGGGTTTTTTTTCACATAATTTGTTAATGGTTGTCAAATAGCATATCAAAGAGAACATTTAAAGTAGGAAAATTTACCTCATGTGCTTACTATATTGTCTCATTTGCTGATCTGCTCCCTAACCTCCTCAGAGAATTTGTAGTTCTAGTGTTACTAACACACATCTGTATAAATACAAATAAATAATTATTACTATAGATATTGAAGGAAGAAATATGTGTGCCTTTTCTGTGGTGTCTCATGTTTAATTTATCTCTAGATTCTTTTTGGGGGGACACTGTTTGCTAGCTGTTAATAAGGTATTAATTAAGGATGAGTTTCCCTATTCTTGCAAAAATGGAGGGAGGTAACTTACCATCTTGGAGGTAAGATTTGTGAGTTCATATCGGGATGCCTTGGCCACAGTGTTGCTGATCTGTAACATCATTTAAAGGTAAACCATTGTTTCCAGTGTGTTTTCACTGATGAATCTCTATCTGGAAGGAGTGACAAAAATAAATTGTTTAATTATATTACCTGAGTGTGTGGTCCTCAAATCTGCACATTTACATTAAAAGCAGCTAAATACTAGCCTGCAGATGTTCAGAGTGGCCAGTGTGCAGTTTTAGTTGGAATTAATAAAGATGTTTAAACCTCCAAGCATTTTTCCATGATAACAATACCATAAAAGATTTATGAATATGATGATACCTCAGACATAGTTTAGCAAACAGACCCAGATGGCATAATTTAGGAAACAAACATACAATATTTTGAGGCCTTGCTAATGGTGTTTGTTTATATGGCTTTTGTATGCTGTAAACTAGTCTAGGTACACTTTTGGTGAAAACTGTCACGTACAGTTCCTACTAGATGCTGATGTATACATTCATACCGGCTTTTATGAAAAGTAAATACGAGTCCATTTTAGTCAATGGAGAAGTAGCTTTTAATTGAGCACTGCCTGACTGTTGAACAAGGATTAATTCCAGTGGCAAACATCTCTGATGGCAACTAGGAAGTACATAATAATGCATTTATTGATGTGAGCATTGGTTATTCAGCTCAGCTCCCTGTGAAATAATCAGGATTCATATTTTAGATATCTGATATCTTGTTTTGGTAGATCACTCAAATCTAAGAAAAAGGACATTAAATTTCCTGTACTTTTGAATGGGTGCTGGTCAGCAGCTTAGCTATTGTAAAAGAACAGTGTAAGATGAATTGATGTTTCAGCCCACCACTGGATAAACTGGAAATTTTGTCTGAAATATAGCCATATAAAAGTGAGTTAAATACTGTATTAAATTCTGTGTTTGTGACATGGCAGACTGAAGATATGGAAACAGAATCATTTTGATGTATGAGTTGCAGGAAAACTTTTGACAGCTTGAACACTCTGACTTATGAGAGCTAGGCCTGTTCTGTATCATGTTCCCTTTGGCAATATTTTATCATCTTTGGAGTGCCTTAGAGGGACAGGAATCTTTCCTTTAACCTCAAGATTAAGAAATGATTCTGTCTAAAATTACTTAACTGGAATTCAGGTCAAAAACAAAGTTGGTCAGTGATCATTCCTACCTGCCAAAGTACAGATAGCGTTGGATGCAGAATCTAGATGGTAGCCACCAAAAAAGGAAAGGGGAAAACAGACTGTAGTCTAGGTGTGAGGCTGCCTTTCATATACATTGATGGAGAAATTTCTTAGAGATGTCTCTTTGCATAGGCTGACTGAGAAAGGGGCCAGATGGCTTTTCCTGGCTTCTAGTGACGAATTAAAAAGCACTTCTCCCCAGGGTGAACATTCCTTGTCGACACCATGTGTAAGAAAAAGCACTTTAGATTTACCTGTGAGTTTTTCTTCTGTGTGCTGTTAGCTGGCATCTGCACATAGTCGTTTACAGTTCATGGAAAGCAAAATGCTGCTGTGTAATTTAGTGGACACACCTGCTACAATGTGCTCTCACTGCCAAACATTCCTTAGCCATCTGGACAGACTCCTTTATGGCACAATATGAATTATCCTGTCTTTTAAGGATTTTTAAATTTATGGAAGGAACTCTTCTCCCTGTTGGTAAAGCTGAGGCCAGGGGAGGGAAGTCGGAAATACTGCTGAGGGATAAGGAAGGACAGGATATGTGAAATGAGTACTGTCTCTGAAAATACATGGGTCTGTTGAGAAGATGGAAACATAACAGAGTAGTATTTATTTACTGATGAGTGTGGGAGGTGGAGTGTGGAGATATCTCTTTCTTTTGAGAAGAATGGTATATTCCTTCATATAAAACTCTTAAAAGGGGAGGGTTCTGAAAACAGGACTGGAGTTTCTCCCCCCTCTCTATGTATGTTCTTGATAGAAAATGCAATGCTCCTCTTTGAATTTGACCTTGACATCTTCACTGGGACACCAAAGTCAATCACCCGTATCTGTATCTATAGATATCTCGTTCATGAGGTGGAGCTATGACACAGTGTGCCATGTCACACGGTTTAAAGTGGTTTTGTCTACATTGCCCTTTGGCTTGAACTCTAATCCTGAGCTCTTCTGCCGGTCCCTGTCCTCCAACAGGATGGAGAGCACCCACTGCACTGTGGTGAAGTGACTGAAGAAGACAGTGGACATATGCTGGGCTGCCATTGTACAGTGAAATCTCTAGCTCTGGAAGCCTAGCTGTAGATTATCTGGTCTTTGGAATCTGAAGCTATTTCACAGTGCTGGGAAGACAAGAGATGCCAAGATTATGGGAGGAAGGAATTAAGTCTAAGGACAGCAAGCTTCCTGCAGTGTCCACATGATTCCTCAGTGGATGAGGTCTGAGCTAGCTAGCATTCTCAACTCAGTGTTGGCACAATGCATTATATTTAGTCCAATCTACCAAACCAAATTCAGAAAGAAAGCCATCCAATATAATCCTTTGACAGGTTGCTTTTCCAAACCTTGATTTGAAAAAATATGACTTAAGGCAGGAGACTTACTTCTGACATGCCCATTTTTCTCTCTGATACTTATCCCTCTTTTGCTCCTCTTTGGAACTGTCCTTTAAGGAACATCTGAGAACGCTAGAGAGCGTCTATGTGCATGTCCTTATGACTGAGATAATGTTGAGATTAATCAGCTGTGGTTCTCCTTGGCATGGAAGACTTCATGGGAGAGTACCTAGAACCACCCATTTTGTCAGGGATTGTGAATTCTTTGAAGATGTCTACAAAACCATGTATGAAATTACTTCCTTGAAATAAACATCTCCTTATTCCAGCTAGCTGAGACTTAGCTTAGGTGTTGAGTGAGAAAGGAGAAAAGAAACTAGTCTCTCACTCTTTCCTGGTTAGCACATGTGTAATATATTGTGTAATATATCTTTTCATAGAGAATTTTGCTTTGCTTGGCTGACACGATGCAAGAAGTTCTAGAAGTATTTTGACATAGGCTTGCATACTGCTCTCTAGTATCCAACAAGCACTGTAAAAGTCTTAAAACCTCCTTATGAAAGTATGGCAAAGTGCTGGTATTATCCTTTCATTCTGTCAGGAATGTGTTCATGTTTCCCAGGGATATTATTCATTTCCTTCATGAACATTATCAACTTTCCCTTACAGTTAGTTTCCCCTAGCCCCTTTTGAAAGGCTTTCAAGTAGTTCTCCAAGTACATCCAACTTCTGTTTCTATGCATCATTAGTGTTATCTATCCACAACCATTCCTACAAGATCTTTTTAAGTTTCCTTCTGATGGTGCATATCTTTTAAACAAAACTTTCCATTGAAATTGAGGAGCATTTTGTATTTATTACCAATAATACAGAAATTCATAGCAGCTGCAAAGGAGTGTGAAGATTAACCAGCATTAGTTTTCCTGGGGGGGGTGTGTGTGGAATAAATCTTTTGGGTAAGAAGCAACTGTCCTGGACCCCAGAACTGTAGTGCTGCAGCTTTAAGGGTTTACAGCTGTTAAGCAGCAGAGAACATCAGTATTAGACAACTTGGTTGTCAAAGGTAAAAAAGTGTTCTATACAAAACTTTCAGCAAAGGATCTAACTGATACCCAGGAGCCTTAAAGGCATACTAGGGTGCGGTTGTAATTGTAATATCCTGAGGCCTTTTGAGCTGAGATTGGATTGTGAAACTGTTAAACTTCATTCAAAAGATGCAGGATAACAAACAAATGTAGGATGATTTCTTTAGCCCCTTATTCCTCAATCTAAGGTGAGCATTCAGCACATGTTTGCTCTAGGGATGCAATGAACAAGGATTTTTGGTTGTGTCTATAAGAACTTTGCTAATAGTTGTGCTAAATGTGTTTTTCATGATTTCAATGTAACTAACTATCCTACTTTCTTGTCACTTGATGATAGTTCATGCATTTTCAGTCTTCTTCAGCAATAGACATAGTAGCTCTATTCCAGAACTTTGAGTTTTGTTTTTAAATTTATGTTCTTAAGAGTCTTTGGCAAAGGTAAAAATGCCTTTTTCTTCTACAGGATACTATGGTGATGGTCTGAATGCTATCATTGTGTTTGCGGCATGCTTCTTGCCAGACAGCAGTCGAACGGATTACAACTATGTCATGGAAAATCTTTTCCTGTAAGTGATATGTGAGGATTTTGACAGAGTCTTTTGAGTTAGTACAAATAATTATGTAGTGAGAGATAACTCATCTTAATTAAGATGTAATTTTGGTTATTAGAAGGGGAGTGATCTTAATGACAAGGAAAATAGCATGTTACTCGGCCTCCCCAAATTAAGGCATATTTGTCAGGACCAAATCTGACTGTAGCAGCTCCCTAAGTGTCAGGAATGCACATCACTTGAGGTTATTGCCAAAGTCAATTTTATAACTCACTGTCTTTTTCTGGGTTAGCAGTATAAGACAAAGTTCAGGTTGGCTGAGAACCTCTGGTTTATTTTAAGTCTTATAAACTGTTGGTTCTCTGTAAGAAAACATGAAAAGGAAAAGTCAGATCACCCCTTTCTTTCAGCTGTAAGTCTATTAATTGCATTGAAATAAAGGAAGTGTGACAGTTTACAACATACACAGTAACTGTTATATTTAAATAGCTATGAATTATTTAGTATTGGATTATACAGGCAACTGAAGGGACCTGCAAATCACTAAATCTCTCCTCATTTCTTATACAGCATGTTTCTGATAGATATTTGTACACTTGTAGCAACCTTTAATTTCTGATTAACAGCTGTCCTCAACTGTTCCTGAGTTTGCAATTACTCTTCCTCTTGGATTCCCTTTACATTTCCAATTAACTTGTTCCTAGACCAATCCTGTAAAACTGTCTTTGAAGTCTTGGGTTTGAGATAAAACTTGAGACAGCATCTTCTTCATAACCCAGAAGTGCTGCAGAACCACACAGAAATTTGTGCTGTTTCATTTGTGGCTGCCTGGTAAAATCTAGAAATTTAAAGGTTTTTTTTAAAAGAATCACAACTTGAAACACTACACTTTGAAAATCAAAATCATCACTTTTTACTTTCAGAGTAAATAAATTATTCTAGTCAATGAGAAAAGTTTTATCTTTTCCATTACTTAAGAAATTACCATTATTACCAAATAACAAGAAATTACTAGTTAGATAAGGTTTGCAAGAGAGCTCAGCATCCCTAAAATGGTAAACGGTCTAACTTAATTCATGAATTAGAGTTATGAATAAGAGCTGTTGACTGAAACTACATGAGATAAGTGAGATCTAACTAAAAAGCTAGAAGAGATTCCTTTTGTCATAATACTCTTATTTCTGATTGTAAGTATGGATGATCGTTCTTATTATAACTGTTTTTTCATAATATTGACAATTCCCCTTGCACTTAGGAGGTGAACACAGAGACTGTTTTTATAACTGAAAGGCTGTAGTACTTGAGTAGTACTTATAGCCACTCTTCTGTATGTTTCAGTGTCTAAATGCCTTTAAAGCACTAGATGTTGTGCCATGTGAGAAGGGCTAATTCTGTAATGTGTTAAATAGTCAGTAGATTCAGTTAAAATAAGCTTTTTCCATCAGAATTTCCCTACGATCCCTCACTTCGATATTTCAGTGTTAGATGTGCACCTTTACAAATATCAGGGAATACACAAACTGCAAGGTGAAAGAGAGAACAATAAAAAACAATGAAGGAGTAGTGAATTAGATGGAATTTGACAAATGCATGGAACTGATAGTTAATGACTGACTACTTAATGCCTAGGTAAAATATCCCTCCCTTTGGTGAGAATGAAATTTCTTTCTATTCTTTTAAAGAAACTGTATCTAAAGGAATGTAAGTGTCAGATTAGACTGTGAGTCATTCCCATACACCTGTGAAAGGGCCCTTTATGCTCAGGGATAGAGCTGCCTTTTGTAGTGAGCTAACTCAGGTATTCAGGTTTTTAAGGTGTGACTCTCCTGTGGTTTCTACATAGTCATGCCTTGGGGCTTGATAGTAGAGAGAACAATTTGAACATTCCTGTGATGAACAATTCCCCAGTGAGGTAGGGACTACTTGGTGGAGCACCTTCATATGTAGTCCCAGACAAGAAATTAAAGGTACCCTTTCATTTGACTAAGTACTGTTCTTTACTGGGTAGGGTGAGTTTGGCCCCAAGAGCACAGTACTGTTGTAACTCAGTTATTATTGCTGAGCTAAGGAGGTTAATGTGTGTTTGGAGTGTGATGCCATTGAGTACTCTGTCCAATCAAAAGGCAGGTTGATAGACAGGTTTTGTTAGCCTTGTGACAGAAGGACATTTGTAGTTGGCAGTCACAGATTCAGTAGGAATAGTGTGAAGATCACAAGAATTATAGCTATGTATCTTCTTCTCCTGACCCTTACTAATTTTGCATTGAACAAACAGGACAAGTAATAGCGAAGACACGTTTCTCAACAGTTAATTTCAGAAGTTCCTGGAACTTACACAGTCCTACCACACTCTTCCTTGCAAAATCTCATGATTTAATGCCCTTTTGAGAAAAGCAAGATTTAAAAACTCACTATGAAATACTATATTTATAAGGAGACCATATGTTTCTGAACATGAAGATAAGATTTTGGTTTTCTATCTACAGATGGCATGATGACCAGTGCTAAATGTTTGCTTGTTTTAAAGAGAAAGAAAACACCGTCTTTTCATAAGTTGCTTAGTCTGTCTTGATTTATTCCTAGCAGACTGATTTAGTTTGAGCTGAAGTGGATAATGTAAAATATGTGCTTGCTTACTCTTATCAGCTATGTAATCAGTACCTTAGAGCTGATGGTAGCTGAAGACTATATGATTGTCTACTTGAATGGAGCAACACCAAGAAGGAGGATGCCTGGACTGGGTTGGATGAAAAAATGTTACCTGATGATTGATCGACGGTGAGTAGTATTTTCTTTCTGATCCACAGCTACTATTTTAAACCCTGGCCAGTTCTGTTACTTCCATATGTGACAGTGTTCACTATGTATTTTCTGTGTGTTTTGTGGGTTGTTTTTGTTTGTTTTGTTAAGAAATAATTTCTTTTTTTTCTTAGATTACGGAAGAATTTGAAATCATTTATAATTGTTCATCCATCATGGTTTATCAGGACAATTCTGGCTGTGACACGACCTTTTATAAGGTATGTATTCAATACCAGTGATTTTCTGTGTCTTT
Source organism: Chloroceryle amazona (assembly GCA_027560015.1). Taxonomy (NCBI): domain Eukaryota; kingdom Metazoa; phylum Chordata; class Aves; order Coraciiformes; family Cerylidae; genus Chloroceryle; species Chloroceryle amazona. The sequence continues at coordinate 53,517 of JANHFX010008358.1, forward strand.
AAGAATACAGAAGCACCCTAAATCATCAAACATGGCTCTTAATCTTTCACTGAAGAGTACTTGTTTTACAGTTCATGTTGAGATTCAGACAGCTGAAGCCAACTTTCTTAAAGTGAGTAGAAAAGTCCCATGATTTATATGAGTATCTGGTTGCAGACATCACAGGCATGATAACATAAACCTGTATGTGTACGCAGAACTGGGAATTCAGTCTTTCTTCCAAGTTCAGCTAAAAGACATGTAGAAAAGGGGTCTACGTGTAATCACCTCATAAAAATAATCCTGGCTACAGGACAGAATTAAGCTACAATTCTGGGTTTAAAAAGATAAATTAGTTGCTGCTTATGCAAGAAGAATGACAGCACCCTGAACTGTTTGAATGCACAGGAATTCTGGTTCCAAAAGTTGTTTAATGCCACCAAAAATAATTCTTTGATTAGTGAAAAAGCAAAGAAATGTTACAGACCCTGAAGAGCTCACGGATTGTTGAAGAAGATGGGCAAGTATAGAGCTGAAATCCTGAACTGAACAGTTCACTGAACCGCATTTGCTGTCTGAGATATATTTCTTGGCATCCTATTTACTCCCACAGGAAATGTAGACAGTAAAACTTTAAAAAAAATCAAATATGCCATATCTTCTCCATTTTGTTAGTCATTTATTTAGAATAATGATATTGAGCAGCACCGACTAGATTTTTTGAATTGCTGAACAGGAGAAAAGTTTCTTTCTAAATAGTTTGGCAAGGCAAGTTCACAGTACAAAACTAAACACAATTAAGACCAGTTAAAACTCTCCATTTCAGACAAGTAGATTGAGTTTGTACAAGAAGAAAGTGAAGTGCAACTGGGAGATGAAAAAAGGTGGGCAGGACACATGGCCAGTGTGATTTTTGTGAAAGAGGATATAAGATATTTGAGCCCTCACCGAGGACAGAAGAGCACTATGAGAAAACTAAGTAAAAAACTCCAGGAGGCATGAAAAGAAAGAGTCAGTTCAGGAACAAGCAATGTAGGAAAACAGAAACTTGATTAGCTTGAAGGCAAATGGCTTAGTTTGTCAGCCCTGAGCCGTTCATCAAACCATTGATGTGCACGGTGGGAATTCTAGAGTAAGAAATTAATTGGTCCCAAGGCAAGCAGAGATTTCAATGAGATAGCTAAACATGAGCAACATAATTTTAATTCTATTTCAGCTGAGATGTGGAACAAAACAGTAGGAATCAAGAAAATGAAAGACAACAGAATGGCAAGGGACAGTCAAGTCATCGAGTGTGTGCTACAGTCAGTTCTGCCTCAAAAACTGGCAAGGTCATTCAGTGGAGTCTAGGACACAACTGACAAACACTGGATAGTTGTCTGAATACACATGATGAAAGAACGAGAGGTTAGAAATATCCTAGATACTGTTAATGGGCTAGATATTCACACTAGAGATTATTTTAGCTGTGTTAGGTAAAAAACAAAACAAACAAAACAACAACAACAACAAAAAGGTTCAAAAATACCAAGTATCTGTGAAAGATATTTGGCATTTGATGGAAATATTTAAATAATAGGAAGTTTACCACTACTTGCAGCATGCCTCCCCTAAAGTCTGAAAGTAACAAGGACTTCTTATTTCAGTCATGTAATTGGGATGCCCATACTTGCTTCCCATATGAGGCAATTACTCAGATATCAATCACTTGGGTGGAATTAGTGGACCTAGGAGAATCTCCTTCACAATGTAAAACTAATTATATTGTAGGCATTACGGTTTATAATGTTGTGCTAAATACTGTGATTCGGCCTAATCAAGGAACAGCAAAAGGTCTGGACTTGATTTCAGCTTCACTAAAACTCAGGTATGCTTATGATCAACTGACCTCTATAATTGAAATATGAATAACAAAATGCTTAATTATTTAATACGTAATGTACATGCCTTCTCTTTTTTTAATGTCATAACAGATTTTTAGGGGAAAGTCAAATAACATGTTGTTTCTTTATTTCAGCTCTAAATTCAGCAGTAAGATACAGTATGTCAACACATTGGCAGAGCTTCATGAGATGATTCCAATGGAGTATGTGAATATACCAGACAGTATTGTCAAGTAAGTGACTTTTTCCAAAGGAAACTAACAGTACTGTTTCAGGGTCCATAAGAAAACAAATCCTCTTCCTGGTATTGTTACAAATACTTAAGTGTTCCACAAAAATTCCATTGTCAAACTCAGAATCAGGAAAACACTTTGCAATAGAAGCATTAAACACAGTAAATACATACTCATAGGGAAGCTGATGTTTACATGAAGAGGACAGCTTTGCACTGGACCAAATGATGCTGCTGGTAAAATGAGAAAAGCTTTCAGGCTTAGAGTCCCTTCGTCAACCCTATCACTGTATCACAGAATGTCTTTGTTTTGAAGACACCCTCAAGACCATCCAGTCTAACCTTCAACCCAATGCTGCAAGCTCGCCACTAAACCATATCCCTATGCATTGGGTCCACACACCATTTAAATGCCTCCAGGGATGGCAACTCCACCACTGCCCTGGGCAGACCATTCCAATGTTTGATTACCCTTTCAATGAATATAAACCAAGTTGGAAAAGATTGTTCACTCAGTAATTGCAAGGCAGAAAGAAAATAGGAAGAAAAAAATTTAACCCTTCCACAGGTATCATCTATGCTATGCTTTTCCGTAACTTTTACCACTATTTAAGTAAAAGTGGTTTTTAGTTGTATAGAACTTTGTACTGAAACAATAACACAAAGGTAGCCTGTTCAATAGAAAACCACTAAAAAGTCTTAAGGTTCAAAATTCCTTATCTTGTTGATTTTCGTGGATTAACCCAAAGCCACTGAAGATAGTGTCTCAGTTCTTGTTGCTTTTCTGTAAAGGTTTTTACATGCAGGTCATTCCAAAGGAAAGATATTTGCTTAAAAAAAAAATAAATATAGGAAGTTGATTTGAATTGCTCACTTCAGCTGGCTTTTTTTCAGACCTGATAACAGCAAATTGGAATGGAATATTAAGACAAAAATCAATCATGGTTTTTGTGTCGGTCATAATTAGAACGATATACTGTATAGAATGCTTTTTTTTCTTTTTATCAAATGCCCTAGGTTTTGAACAGGTGAACATTTTGTTCTAGAAAGTTTTTTGATGAATAAATACACAAGTATGATTGTCTTTTCATCATGGTTTGTCAGCAACTAGGTGTAAAGAAAACTTCTTTTGGAGATGCCATAGGTCTCTTCAACCCAGGCAGGAGTTTTCAGACCTGTGAAAGCAGCATAAACTCCTTTGCTGAGCTGGTGGTTGATCTGATATTTATGATGAAATTCCAGGGAGCAAGTAGGAAACTCAGTTTTTTCAGTGGCACTTGTGAAAATTACAGTCCTGAAATCAGGGATCTGATTTCATTCAGATTTCATTCAGATTTAACTTCTTTAGAGGTGGAGTGAGGGCAAGAAAATGGAGCACCTGATAAAGAGATGTTCAGAATGTTTTAATGTACCTAAAATATTTTAATCCTCCCTCTATCTCTTCCTCCTTCTCTTGCTACCTATTTTGATATCTGTACACATTTTGTTTCTTATAGTTCCCTTTGAAGTATCAAGGTCTATATCAGTGTGTTTCTCTCTCTGCTTCCTTGCTGTGTTTTACTCTCTGTAGCAGCGCATGCATCCGTTACACACATCCTTTTTTTTCCCTGTAGACTGAAAACTGCTTTGAAAGTCCATTCACATCTCAGACCAAAGGTGAAGTGATCACAGCACCAGTACCAAAGAAAATGTAGGATTTATAGCTTAAGAAGTTTTAGGGAACTGCCTACTTCATTTCACCAGAAGCCAGATGAGAGATCATGATTTTTCTGAAGACAGTGTGTGCCTGTTGGTGGCAAGCATTTTCAAGATGTTTTGATATGAGGATTTAGTGTATGTGTGCATTCAAGGCACTGTGAGTGGTTATTTTGATGACACAGGGAGAAGAGCAGGGTTCAGCTGACATCTTCCCTGCAAATTGAGAAAGATTCTGGTAGCAAAACAATGTAAAATTCAGCTTTCAGCTTCATAATTGCTCCTTTGGCAAAAATGGAAATGCCACCTCTGGTCATGAGGAATCCCACTGATAGAAAATACATAGGGTTATGCCAGGATTTGCGGTTCTTCAGAAGTTTTTACTGAAGTGGGGTACAATGTGCCTGTTGTATCATATGAACCTGTACATCTTTTGTCTTCCTCCACCCACTCTTGTAAGGTATGATGAAGAGAAGTGTATTAAAAGAAGAATGAGGTAAAACTTGCTTTCTCACCCATGCTGCTGCTCATAATGGAGTGAATCTGTATGACAGCCTTTCACTTGCAGGCGACCTCAACAGCTGAATGAGAGAGGACTTGCAATATGGAGTCTTACTTTCCCCTTCAAGCTGTTGAGATCAGCCTCCCTTGCAAGTAAAACTTATTGAACTGTAAATGTCCTTGACTTGGCCCAGGCTGCAGCTATTTTAATACTATCTGATCGAGCAACTGAATGCTTTCAGCTCTCCACTGGGCATGCCTCAGACACCTGCTGCTTTTATGTTTCTGCCTCCAAATGCTAAGTAGAGAGTTATAAATTAAAGGTGGTTCGAGCACATGGTTAAATGGTATACTGAACAAAAGAGCTTTAGGATCGGTGCATAACACTGGATGTCTACTTTAGAAGCATGTACTGTATTCTTTGCTCTGCTATTGCTCTGCTTCTCTCTTACGCTCTCTTATGCTCTGCTTGCTTCTTTGTTTCTTTATATCAATAACTTTTACTCATACAGACTGGATGAAGAGCTGAGGGAAACTTCGGAATCAGATAAGTAAGATAGCTTTCAGCTGCATGCTGGCATTATATTTACTTGCTTCGCAGGAATAGATTGAATGCAGTAGTACATTATGTATTTGGTACAGCAGTCCGCTCATAGTTTCAGTTACTGTGTAAGCTGCCTCATTTGTGAATGGACTTCCCTTCTCACTATAAGCAGCCTGCTTTAGGACTCGGGTCTCAGTAAGGAATAATAATACCCTTAACGCTATAATAAACTATTTTGCTGGTTTTTGATGATTGTTTCTACAGTCATGGGGAGAACTGAAATAATATTTGTACTCTGTTACAATGGTTCATTAAACATTTTCTACACTTCACCCATTATGTCAGATAATTCATGAAGTTTTTAGAAGGTAGTAATTTTTAAAAATTAATTTTTACAATTCACTAATTTAAGTATAGCTATTGTACTTCATCCTCAGCTAAGGTAGGTAGGTAACTTTTCCTTTCTTTACAGTGTTAGTTGGATGGCTCAGTAGATTTATATTTAATAATACTGTATGATACTGTCTACAGTCACTTAATAAATCAGTCTCAGCTGGTGATCAGGTATTTTAAACTCATAACTCCATGCTTTGACTTTAACATACTGAGCATAGAAATCCTTATATGTAAAGACACAAGCATTGACTCACTGAGCAGAGCTTAGAAAGTATCCATTGCACTTTTTTCACACGTGTAATGTACACGAGTTTCTGGAGAAGGGAACTGTGTCTGTCAGCTCTAGTATGACTTTTTCCTGTTGTTTTTTGTATCTAAAGATTTTGAAGTTTTGAAGTTTCTTTTCAATCCTCTCCGTTTAGCCTGTGCACTTCAGACTTGTCATCTTAACACTTCTCCTTTGTTCAGATTTTTTCTAAAATATCTTCTTTTGTGGTACACATTTTCCCCTGATTCTCCAGAGATTAGCTTTTAAAAGGGTCACAGAGAAATAACCAAAACAGCAACCACTAATTTATTGCTTCTGAGGCAGTTAGCCTGCCTTAGAATCAATAAAGTCACATAAGTAGTTATCTGATACCACTTGAATATTTTGTTGAACAAAAGAGGTCCACCCAACCTTAAAATGCAACATGTATCCCTTCTATTCAAACATTTTCAAATGCATTGTAGCACATGACAGTGAAAACTCTGTGGAAGAAAGCTGCTTTCTTGTTACTGCTTTCATTTAAAAGAGTGCAGGCTGCAGCATGGCAAGTGAAAGGGGAACTAAATATTCATATGAGGCATTACTGATTATTGTTATTGTTGGATGTATGAAGTCACTGTAGTCCATTTACTTTCCCTAATATAAATATCTTAAAAATTTAATATTCAAACTAGTTTGTGTTGTGGGCACTAAGATCACTACATTCCTGTCAATAGCATTTGCGTGTTTGTGCCATCAAAGATACTCACTACAGTTAGTCATAGCATCCCCTAAATTTGATGCTATGTTTAAAAAGTGGAAAATGCAAACACACAAGAGATGTTTACTACTATGTCTTTTTCCTTGTACCTAGAACTAGCTGCCTCTCAAATGATCCAGAAATGACTTCAGTGGAGCAGGAGTAAGAATTTATGCCTAATACTGTCATTACATTTTAACATTATTTTACAATCATGCTGCTAGGAGCTGAGGCTGGGTAGACTCCATAAAGCTTTTTGGAGACCTAAATGCATTTATAGTTGTTTTCAAGAATTTGATTCAACATATACAAGCAGAAAAAGCACTGAAGTTAGGATTTATTATATTTGCATTGCAGATATGTTTGAAGTGTCTGTGACCATTTCTAAGCAGAGGTAGAATTCTGAGCCTGAGGGTGTTCAGGTTAAGTTTTGTGACAATCAGGTAGAAAAAAATGAAACTTGATCAGATTGAAGATAGTATCATGCACTATCCTTAACTGAAAATGAAGTGGTACTCTTGCCATTCTCTTATATTTTACTTTGATTTCTGGGTTGTGCTCTTGATGTCTTCCTTCTATTTGCTTGTTGTTATTCTCAGCTTCTTTCATAGTTATATCCCTGATTAAATCTCCAGTATCTTTACGTTGCTTCTTTTCAAAGCTGGACTGGTTTCCTTGGAAAAGGGAATCTGTCGGTCCTCTGGCATGGTGTTCCTCCATTGGATACCATAGCTGAAGCATGTGAATGGGAAACCCTGCACTGCTTTTGCTGTGCATCCACGGGACATTTGTAGCTGTAGTGTGTCACAGAAGCACTAACATTTAGTTGCTATAATAGCATGTCAGGAGGACTAGCCATAGCAGTATGTGTGTATTCTTGGACAGAACTCTGGTGTCTCACTCTGGAATATTGTTCAGGAAGTAGCTTATAGTAAACCTGACTACTCAGTAAAAGATTCCATGAATAACATGGGTATTAATAAGCAGGCAAATAATTAAAAGTACATGTAGCAAGCAAGTGCATAGATAAAATGGAACCTTTATTTCCACTCTTTAAAAATAAAATTATACTCTAGTAAACTATCACAGTATTGTACCTGTTATATAGGTTAGAACCATAAGGTAAATTCCTGATTCCTAGATCAGTTGACATAAAATCTCTGACCATCTTTTTCTTTTTTCCCCTCTCAAACACTGTTTATTTTGTAATGAGTCAATATGAGAACTGTTTATTTAAAGTAGGAGAACAGAAAATAAACAACATACTAGAGATTATCATTTTGGTCTTTTTGTGGCTTGAACAGGTTTCATGTTTTTCTTAAAAGAGAAGCTGGGCAACAAAAAGCAATATGATAACTTATTTTCTTTACACAAATACGAATCCGTCTTCAGAAGTGGTAGTAACTTTCCTGTGGTCATATCTCTCATTTCTGCTGTCATGTCTTCAGGAAATAGGATTTCCCATCTAAATGCCTCCACAATGAAAACAGCAGGTTTACACAGACTTTTCTCCTGTATGCGTTCTGCAAAAACCTCTCTGGAGTCTACTCAGATCTTAGTTTGCTGCTGTTTTCTTTTTCATATCTGTTCCAAAGGATTTTGTCTAGCATCACACTCTCTTATGATCTAGTTTGTTTAATTTCTTGCACTTACCCATGACTTTAAAAAAAAATACAACCAAAAAAACACATTATGAAATAATTCACAGTGAAGGAACCCATGTATTCTGTAAGAGTTCATAAATATTGAACATGCTTTAAATAGTTATGTATTCTGTGAGGAAAACTGTATTTTGATGCAATGTTTGTGATGACAACTTCTTATTCTAAAGAATGCTTCCAAAGTATTTAATGATACATGCATTGCACTAAATGGCAAAACCATAATCTTAGAAATATTTTTAGGGGCACCCATATCTTGCCACAATGTGGTGTCATTCCATTGGTGGATTTTTCCACATGCGGAGTCTGTTCCACATTGGAATTGCCAGGAATGTAGTTATTAATTTCAATAAACCAGTAACAGATCTTACTAAGATCTGTGTATTTTCTATATTTAGTGTGTAAATTATTTGACACCAATGCATTAACATAAATGAGGATGCTCAACAATTTGCAGGAGCTCAGGATTGGGGAAATGACTACCCACGTGTTTTATAGCACTGATTTTTGGTTTTTTTTTTTGTCTTTAACATATAGCATTGACATGACCTTGAAATAAAAAGAATCGTTGCCTGGCATTTGAAGAAAAGGGTCCGCTTGGATTTTCATCACTCAGACACCCATGACCATGGTGTACAATAGGCAATTTTGGTTAATTTTGATTGGTTTATGTTTTTTCCATGTCATTCAGCAATTCAAGAAGAACAAAAGGGCCAATGCTGTTGCCGTGGAAACAGCAGAATTTGGGTCCTGGCTGTTTGTATTGTTTTCAGAAATAGAGTTTTCATTAGGAAAGCTGCAACATCTAGCATTGGTTTCTATGTGTGTGTGGAATTTCTGTTTAAAAGGATATCATTTTGCCAACAGTGTGCCCCATGAACAGGTCAATGAGGATGTGGATTTTTGTTTAATTTTTATCTTCAGCATATTAATATTTATGTGTAGCTGAACAAAACAGTTATTGTTACAATAAATGTTAGCTTGGTTGTGTCACAAGAGCGGCAGCATCTTTAGCATTTAAAAATAATTCTAGAAATTATGCAGGACTTTCTTGAATCTATCTATCTATTTCTCACTGTCTGAAAAGTATTTCCATGTTTATTTAACTCTAATGACTTTTGCCTTAGGTCACAGAAAAAACTGAAATACTAAAAAAAAAAATAGATAATTAGTCATCAAACAGGCTTCCCAGAGGACAAAAGAGTAACTGAATATTTTTTATTTATTTTAATAATTTAGTTTAGTACCTTTATTTTAGAGTTTTTAGAGAAGCAGCTAATCCTGTAAATGATTGTCTTATGTTCCAAAATCCTTGCAGTATTAATATGATGTTGTTTTCTAAATCTTTTTCCAGAACTCTTTTTTTGAGTCTTCAAATGACATCCTAACTCCAATTTAAAGGCTGTTATTGCTATGACTATGAAACAAATGCTTAGTATTTTGTACTAACAACTTAAGGTTAAATGTATAAATCTACAGTTGGGAGTCACACTTACTTGTCAGGAAAATTTTCCAAAGTACTACTCAAAGTGTATCTAACTTTAAAATAAATAAATAAATAAGGTACTACAGTGCAGTTTGTCTGTGTCACAGAACACAGCAGTAAAAACATGAAAAGGACAGAAACCCTAAGAATTTCTCATTTGCCGCTGTCCTGCATGCAGCCAAAAAATACACAGTAAATTTTCATGGTCACTGGAAAATAACTGCAGTCTCTCAGACCATTCTTTTGTAAGAGTGTGCAGATTGTCAAGTGAATTCTGCTTGTCCACTTTAAAAATACAAGAGTCTAGAATATAATTAGTGCTTTCTCTTCCCCTAATGAACACACACAAACACTTTCCAAGCCTTCTGACTCATCTGCCTTTTGGGATGTCCTAACGGAAGTAATAATGTTACGCATTCTTGTCATCGTGAGATTTTCATACGCCCTAGAATTATATCAGTGGACTCTCTATCGACAAGTAAGTCCTTAGACATAACAAGTCAAGCTAATTTGCACCTTCTTTTTAATGTGTGCATTAACCCCAGTTCTGCTTCCAGTGCAGAGCTATTAATGAAAGACAGGACAAGCAGAAGTTTTCTTGGGGATTAAAGTATAAGTAAAAGGCAGGACAACATAACCTTTGATTTTTTTCAGTAGGCTCTAAACTGAGAGTGAAAATCATATTTTGTTCTTCATTTAAAAGATTGATACTTCTGTTCTGTGGTTTGTACATTTCCATCTCTGTCAATTTGTATGCTGTATTTGCAAGACAGTCTGCAAGCAAGGAAGTAAACATCCATCATTGTGTGCACAGTTGTTCAACTACTGTAATGAAGAATGGCAAAACTGTCAGAACAGGAAGAACTTGCCAAATGCTTTCTTATCTGGCAGCATCAAAATTGAATTAGCTGCACATCTGCAGCCCTTGCTCTGTACTGACAGGTAGTGCACTGTGTCTCTGTCATTCTAGCTAGGTTTCTCTATTGCATCTTTCTGTCAGTTCCTGTTAATTTTCACAGAGGAAGGACCTAATCCTGCTCACTGTTCTTGCTGCTCTATAACCTCACCCTGAATTAGGATCTGGTAGTTTTCACCTTTTCTCAGATATTTGAATCTTGGCTTGTGTCTGCCTTATAAAAGTGCTGTCACTTAGTACATTGGGGATAATGTTTTATGTACAGATTAATATTTGTATTAACTTCCAGATGCTAACTAAGCTTCACCAAGATCTAAACTATTAAAAGCATTTAGTAGCATGAAGTTGTATCTTCTGTAGCCCTATAGTTTAAGCCACCTAGATGAGACAGATGACTTGTGTTATGCTACAAGTAAGAGAAGTCTTTCCTAAAAGAGAAGTTCATTGCAAAATAGATGTTCAGCACAAATCTTTTTGCCCTAAAACCTAAGTGGGATATAAGAGATTTATGGTCTTGGTGGTTGTCACCTCAGAGGTGAATTTGATTCTAAAAGCTTTGTGTGAAATTACTAACAGCAAAGCCATACATGAATTAATGTGATTAATGTGGTTGGACAAAGAGTGTCACCCTTGGAGGGAAGGAATTTCTTTAAGCCAGGTGTCACATTAAAACACAATGGGGCATCAATGTGATGGTACAGAAATGATTGTGAGATCAAGGTGTGGTTATCTTTACTTATTAATATATGTTGAACTGTTTTTTAATGTTATATGGCAATTCTATATTATACTACTAAAAATGTATCAATAAATCAGTAGTTTGTCGAAAGAGGAATATAGTATGTATAATTGCTCAGATATAATCTTTTATATACTAATTTTTCTACTGCATATCAGAGTGCTCAGATTAAATATAAATTAATAGTTGCTTTTTTTTGTTAAAAGACCTATGCTGACTTAAACTATAGATTAAGCAATACAAGGTTATCTTATATAATTGTATGCATAATATACACATATTAATCAGAAATAAAGAAATGCAACCCGCCACTGGAAATATTTTCTTTCAGCTCCAAGGCTTTTTCCTTTATTCCCTGGGTGCATGAAAACACCATTTCAAATCACAGTTCTTTCAATAGCTACAGATATTTTTTTGCTTTCCCGTCCCTACCTCTCCTTCCAAAAACTGAAACTGAGTTAGTTGTGTGTCTCATAATCATAGTCTCCACCTCCCTGGATTCAAATCCTTGCTTTGCAGATACTAGCAACGTTGTTCCTGAAAGAATACAGATGGAGCTCTTCAATTTGCTCTCTAATTTGCATCTATACTGTTATGTAAAAAGCAAATGCTTAGATAGTCTTGGTCCATCCCATATGGTAGATAGAAAACAGAAGCTATGGGGCAGAAACAGATTGACTGTAAAACTACTCTGAGCAGTTTAACAACCTCAATGACTGCAATGAATGAGTCAGAGCTGGTGAATGTTCAGCCCACTCACCTCCCTGGCACTGTCTGCCCACTGCTGTCCCAGTCTATATCAATGTCAAATGGGTCAATTTATACTGTCACTATTCTAAGTAAATCTGTCTGACTTTTGGACAAATAACCCAGAGCATTTGCCAGTGAGTCTCCAAGTATGAGCTAAAAAGGGATAACGTATGGCTTTCTAAATGCAACACACCTCCAAGTGACTTCATGAGTGTTCCTAAACCTTTTCAGTGCAAAGTCAAAGAAAATGGATTAAAGTAACCTTTCATGCCTGTTGAAAAGGTTGTCTTTGACTTTCAATAGGTTTGGAGATTTATCAGATCTTAAGGGTTGATAATTTAGGGCTTAAATTGAGCCATACAAGCAGACTTCATTACGGCCATCTCCTACAAGAGAAGTGCTGCTGTACTTCAGGAATATAAATTGTGGTTTGGTTTTGATTATCTTTCTCCAGGTCCTTCCAATATGAACGAGTACTAGTTTATATCTTTTGTTGGCAGTTGATGTCTGGTGCATAGTATTATGGAATCATTTATACCCTAAAGCTCAAGGGTTGCAATGATTATGCTTACATTCAGCTGTAATGCTGTAACTGGGAGAGCTGTCATTCATCCTAATGCCATCAGTTGTTATGAGAGCTCAGATATTTTCTCTTCCTTACTTTCTGTGTGCCTCACCACTTGTCAGGGCATGACTTCCACTAATTTAACTAAAGTTTTCAAAGTGTTGATTAATGGCTTGTGTTGGTTAATGGCTTTTGTAGCTGGGAACACTGATGCAATAAACACAGATGTTTATACAAGGAGAACTGAAAAGTCAGGTAAATAGTAATACAGAAGTTTTTTTTTTTCAAAAAAGTAAATCCTGGTATATTAGCTTTAACATATTTCTCTGATAGTCTCTAAGTACTCTATGTTGTGAAAAATTTTGGCATTTAACACTTTTTCTCAATAAAATAAAGGTGTAAAAAGGTGTAAGAGTATTCAAAGTGTATTTTCTGCTCATTTGCTATTTCTTCAGGAGTGTAAGAAGAGGTTTCATTTTCTCATATATTTTTCAGTGGAGGGTTGTAATGAAATAAGTTTTCAACACACTTCAGTGGCATAAAATAAAGTATATCAGCTGTAAGGGAAATCTATTGCCATGCAGTAAATTTACATTGTTACTCACATCCCTGCCTCCCTGCTTCTCCAAGATCTATATTACTCTTCAGAGCAAAAGCAAAAAACAATAAGCTGGGTTGGATTCTGTATAGGAGAGCTAATTTAACAAGATGAATGCAATATATTATGAAAGGAGATTGTGCTTATTTACAAAATCTCAAAGTAAGTTTATCTCACCTGCTCACAGTCCTTCCCTCTTAGGCTTCTTTCAGCCACGATGTCACACCCACATACTCAAAGCACCTGGATGCGTGTTTCTAGGGTGGCCTGGCCACAACCATTTGTTGGCAATACAAAGAACAAGAGCTGCCAACAAATGTCCTCATCGTGGTTCCTGTCTTTTTTACTGCAGACAGCAAACTAGGTTTTGGGTGTGGAGATTTTGAGTCCTTTGTACAATTTAGGAGTGGGCAGCTGTTATTGTGTGGTCATTTGCTTTAGAGTCATGCTACCTTCAGTCTGATAAATCTGAGGCCACTTATTTTTTTTCCCTTTGTTTGAAGCATATGTTTGTTTTCTTGGTGAGTTATCCTATACATCACCCGGTATGCAATATACAGTAACCTTTTTGCCACCCTGCTGGTGTTAGGCAGCAGGGTCTTCCACTGACAATCTCTGGTCTCCACAGAGTGAAGGAAGGTTTTACAGTCTTGAACAAAAAAAACCCAAAAAAAAAACAAAAAAAACCCCCACTTCTCAATTTTACTGCTGGGATCGATGTCCTGGGAGGTTTGCCCTGGAAACAGTGCTCTTTATTACCAGTCTTTTTAACCCTTATTCTGCCGTGTTTCCTGCTGTGTTCATACACGTGCATATTTCCTTACATACAACATTTATAACAAACTCGTAGGTTGTGTTACAAATTTCTACGGCTTTGCAGGACAAAGAACCACAGTTACGTTGTCATTGGTAAGTCAGGAAACTGCTGTTGGCAGAGCTCCTGGGACTCATCACTGTGCTTTAGAATAACTACAGGGGGAAAAAAAAAATCTAGTTTTTTTTTTTAATAAAAGTATCAAGTATGAGTGCAAATACAGAGTTGGGAAGTAGTCCTGTATTGTTATGAGTTTCATGGTCATTTGGAAGTTATTGGATTAAATGAAAATTTCATCTTTTTAATTTTGGTGTGTCTTTTCTGCCCTCTGAAGTCTTTGGGCTGGTAAAATTTCATCTTCTGAGATATAAACTTGTTACTGTTGAAAGCTTGTGATAGTGCTGCCAGTATAATTTGTTAGAAATACAAAATCTACGAACATGGATTTGCAGGTTTATGGCATAATCTAATGAAATTTTTGAGTGTTGGAAGCACCCCTCAATTTCCCACTAGTGCTACTAGTGGGAATAAAGGACAGAGTGTGTTAGCTGTGCAGCCAGGCCAGGTATAGTTATTTCTAGAGACGACAGGGGTGTCCCTGTGTCACCTGGCATAGATGAACCAATGGAGCAAGCATTAGGAAATTTGCTATTCATTCGTCCTTCACTGTCCCTTTCCTCCAGTCATGGAAACCCTCTAGCACCCTGTTCCCATTGCAAAATACAGCTACCCTGCAGGCAGATGGTCACAATTAAGTTAATTAGCTGTTTACAAAGCTTTAAAACAAGGGCCTAAGTTGAAAACGAGGGAGCTCATAAATCCCTCGAGTGCATGGGGAACTTTAGACTGCTGTGGTTTTTTTGCTGTAAGCATTTAATTTTTTTTCCTGCTCCTTTCTTTGATGCAGGCTTGCCCTTTAGCACGGCTTTTACTCCTGTGGGGCTACTTTCTGTGTATCAGCACTTGAGGCAGAGGTAAATGCTTATGACTAAGGTGTTTTGTTGGAGCATGTTCTACTTTCTAAAAATAAGGTACTGATCTGCTATCTCACTGATATCTCACTGATCTTTTCTGATTCCTGTTACATTTGTATTTCATTTTCATTCTTGCAATATGCAAAATACTATCATCTTTTAATTTTAAACAGTAGCTTTGTGCCAATGGAAAAACAAAACCAAAAAATCATCTACTGAAAAAACATTTCAGTTCTTGGGTCTGCAATTAGAAAAAAAAAAAGTGAAATTGCAGTCATGTCTTATAGCATAATTAGCTTTCATTTTAAAATTGCTTCTTGGTAGAAGACGGTATCTAGTGAAGAACAAATTATTACCTATTTTACCTTAGATCCCTTTCTGTATTATTATCTGACCATGGTCAGGGAAAGGTCAAAGAATGGCACTGTGAATTCAAAACGTTGGTGTCCCTGTTTACATTGTTTTGGTTTACAGTTCTGCAAGCTTTCCCTTGATAAGTGATCAAATATTACAGAATGCAAACTCTCACCAAAATAAAATATTTTGCAAAGCTGCTGAGTTGTCTTAAAAAAAAATCATGTACTTGGTTCTTACAGTTATTTTTCCTAGAAAGATCCACCCAGTTAAGAAGAATGATCACTTGCTGCTTGCACAGGGTTCTCTCAACAGGCCCTCTTGTAGTGACTGTTTGGGTTTGTCCATTCAGCAGGAGCAGTGGGGTTGGCTGAGCTGAGCTCTGCCAAATTAAAGAGCATGAAATGAAATGTAACCTCAGTCTGATGCCTCTATTTTTCTTTCTCTTCGCTTTTCTCAAATAACCCTATTAAATGCAGCTTTATCAAACTGAGGCAGAACACCTCTCAAGGCATATAGATCACAGTAGTGCATTCAAATATATGGACTGCTACAATCTTTTTTCTGTATCTTTGCTGGCTGTTTCTGTAGTGATAATTATCGTTAAGGAAAAGCACAGATGACTGATTCCACAAGTATACCTGCAATCTCATCATTTTACTCCATTATGAAATATCCAGTGTTTTTTAGACAAGACACAAATGACATGCGGAATCAAACTCTACAACCCAAGATAGGTTATAAAGTAGGTATGTTTATTACAGCGCCGGGCGCAAGGGGATCACTGCTCTGAACTCGCGCACTGTTCTTCAAAGCAAGCAATTATTTATGATGAGAAACATCCATATTCATTGGCAAAGGAGGTGTTATT
>JANHFX010008363.1:0-19636 GCA_027560015.1 Chloroceryle amazona
GGGGTAAAGAGGAGCTCACCTGACCCTGACCAGCACCCCTAAGCCTCAACACAGGGCAGAGATGAACACCTCCATCATGGTGTCAGCCACCAGAAGGTTTTCTCCTCTCTTTAATTTTGCAGCAGAGCCCTCCCCAGCCTCCCTGTCTACATAGAAGCCTTTCAAAGCCATGCTTGAGCCACAAACCCCAATGGCAGAACCTGCATAGCCCTGGTATTGGCAGCAAAGGGAAGCTCTCCCTGGGCATAGCTGGCACAGAGGTCAGGGAAAATTGAGATGTCACCATGATGACCGGTCAGCCAGTGCCCAGGCACCATTAGGGCTCCAGCTCTCTGTACGCACCTCTTCTGTGCCTGTCTTCATGTTCTCATCATATGTCATCTCCTTCCCAAGTAGCTGCAAGCCCACAGATAGACAGGGCTGCAAACTTGCCTTGAACAAGCTCAGGAGAGCAACGATGAGCCAGGATGGTCCTGGGGCAGCCCCCAGCCTTGTTGCAGCATGTGTGTCTGGAGCACTGCCACCTTGGAAATCATAGAATCATAGAACACTGGAAGAGACCTCAAGGATCATCTGGTCCAACCCTTCTTGCGAAAAGCACAGTCTAGACAAGATGATCCAGCACCCTGTCCAGCTGATATTAAAAGTGTCCAATGTCAGGGACTCCACACTTCCCTGGGGAGAATGTTCCTGGGCTGATTGTCCTTGGTGTGAAAAGTTTTCACAAGGAAATCCCAGGAGGTGCTCACAGGGTGTAGGTGGCTGGGGTTGAGATGAGTGGCAATACCTTCCGCTCCCATTGCTGAGTCATGCAACCCATTTTGGGAGGCTGGGAAGGATGCTCAGCCCCACTTTCTGGCCTATTAGCTCCCCTTCACACAACCAACTTGTCCAGCTGCTTTACTTCCACTGAAGCACTGGGAGCTGCATGCCTGTGAACACAGACACACATGCTGTGAGGGGAGCAGCAGGAGGTTGTGAGAGGGTTATTGAGATGCAGCCATGCTCCTGGTGTGGAGAAGAGTGTGGGCTGAGGCTGCAGTGATGAAAAGTTTTCAAATGCTCTCAGGTCCTGGGTAATGGTGCTCGCTGCCACCCCAACTCCACTTCATTCTGTTCCCAACGTGACCAGGCCACCAAAACGAGCCGGTCTCACACCTCCTTGCAGGCCCTGTGATGGCTGGAAATGCTGGGGAGGGCAGCAGGGATGGCAAAGGCCCCTAAAGCATGCCTGCCTCTCTGGACCATGCCCACTCTCAGCATAGCCAAGACTTGTCCTCATTTCAGGCTGGGCAAGCAGCGGCCTGGCCCCAGAGGTAGTGAGATGATGCCAAACCTCCTAATGGAGCTTGACAGCAGTGGGATTAAAAGCACAAGTGAGATCGTAACCCCTCTGCAATCAGCTTCTGCCTTGGAAGAGCTGAACCAGAAAAGGAAAATCCTGGCAGCAGGGAGGGGATGAGGAGTCTGCACGCAGGCAGGCTGCAGGCAGCAGGAGCTTGGGGGAACCTCACTTGTACCGAGCCCTTCTTGCTTGCCCTGCCAACCCATCAGCAAGAGGAAGGAGACAAACACCTCTCCCTTACAGTACCAGTGAAGGGTTTTAACAGCAACAGCCCCAATTCCAACTAGTCCCCCAGGGTTGTTAGTTCTACTGCCCTAAACTTTGGAAGCAGAGCAGCCCACACCATGTGCTGCTTGCTCCTTCTTGCTGCCTGTGAGCTCAACACATTGCACAGCACCCTCAAGAAGCTGTCCTTCTCCCTCTCCTTTGGGTGCTGCACTTGGAGTGGTGCCACTGATACTGGAACCAACACCCAAGCAGCCAGGTGCAAGAGAGAGATGGAAGAAGAGACGGGAGGACTTGCTCAGATGTGAGTGGGTGCTCAGCAGAACACCTGCAGCCCCTATTTCTGCAGGATGGGGTGTGCATAGACCCCTTGCAGCTGGTAGCAAGGGCCATCCACCCCAGAGCACAGCCGTGGTTCAACTAAAAGACAGTGCTGACCACATTCCTCACCCGAGCAATGCTCAACCAGCAGCTGCTGCCCGAGGTCTCCTCCATCTTCCTTCCAACAAGCAGGAAAATCTCAGCATCTCCCCCAAACCCACTCAAACGGACTTTTGCAGAATTGAAATGGTTGTTACCTTGCATAAATCATGCAGAGGTGGCTGCTAAATCACCCCCTGAAAAGCCAGCAAGGCACAAGCACCATCCTCAACTCTGCTCGTCTGAAACCCAGTGGCCAGAGACTGCTCTCCCACCTGGAAGCTGTTTGCTCCCAGCAAAATGTAGGGGAAAGTGGAGCTTTTTAGTGCAAGAAAAAGGGAGCCACTCCAGGAAGCGGTGAGTTTTGGCACTGTGCTGAGGCTGAAAAGCTGGCTCCAGCTCCAGACCTTGTTTTGCAGTGACCTGTACCAAGAAGTAGCTTTTTCCTTTTTTTTGCCAAATGGAAAGGAAAAGAAATCCTTCCAGGTCAGAGGAAAGAAAAGCATTTACTTGTGGGTCAAGTGAAACAATCTGATGCAGGGTTGAGTGCACTTTCATCCTCCCCAGTCAGGAAAAGATTCAATTTCCATCTGAAAAAAAAAATCTAAAAATAAAAAGACCAAGGTTTTTGGGGTCAGAAACACTTGATTTTGGTTTTTAAGCCCAAGTGACTTGCTGAATTGACCCCATTTTGCAAAGCACAAGTTGACCCAAAAAAGCAGAGGGATGGGGATAGGCTGATGCATTGATCTGGAAAATTTCAACCACAGCGACAGCAGCCACCAGAAGGGCCAGCCTGGGACCCCCAGTAACCTGACCTCAGCAACCTGGCTGTGCGCTGGGGCACTGGGAGGGAGGTGTTTGGCCACCTCCGCAGCACTTTTTTAATCTGAAGCGAGCTGTCATTTTCCAGCCTCCTCCCTGCCAGCCAAATGCTTCCTGACAGACCGTTTAGAACTCAAAGCACCCGATTACTGCTGTGACCCAGCAGCTGCTCATAGACACCATGAGAGACTTTTCCTTATGGAAGGCTCCTCTAGAAACAAAATCCCTGGCTCAAAACATCACTCCTCACCCCTCCCAGACCCACCCACAATCGGGGTTACCGGAGGACACCAGGCTCCTTCTCAAGCTAGTCCAGCCCCAACTCTGCTCTCACGTGCATGGCCTCAGCCAAGGGGACCCCATGTTTCTATCACCAAAATCCCAGCATTGATTTCCGCCCACACCTGCAGGGAGGAGAACCACCCTCCCTGTCTCCCTGCACCTGGCAGGGCTCATCCTGGACCCCATTCATTGCCTGATCCATTAGTGAGTCCCTGGAGCAAACACCTTGCTGGTGTTTTGCTTGACCCCAGCTTTTAGGGAGAGCTGCAGAGATGCGCCGCCTTTCAATTTTTAATTCGCTCTAAACATTTTTGTCCTCTCCCCTGAGAGCTCCCAGTTGCTAGCCTCTGCTGGCAGCCCCATAGCTATGGGGAGGATGGAAACTGGACACAAAGGAAAGCAGCTCCACCCCAAGCTGCTCTCCTTTGGAGGAGCAGGACCCCTTTGCACACACATCCTGGGATGAGGGGCATCCACACTGGGTGCTCCAGCAAAAGGGCCTCCAGTGTTCAATGGAAATGCTCCTCAAGGAGGATGGGGGAACCCCTGGCCCCTCCTGGGACCTGACACCTGCCGACAGGGCTGTCACAGGGCAGAACATCTTCCTTCTCCTTCACAGAAGGAGAGAATGGTCAGTTCCTATGGAGATCACCTTGTCCAATCCCCCTGCTCCAGCACGGTCACCCAGAGCAGGGGGCCCAGGATCGTGTTCGGACAGATTTTAAAAGTGTCCAGAAAAGGAGATTCCACAATCTCTCTGGGCAGCCTTGGCCAGGCTCTGGCACCCTCACAGGAAAGGAATTTTTCCTCATGTTCAGATGGAACCTCCTGGGTTCCAGTTTACACTGTTGCCCTTTGTCCTGGCACTGGGTACCACTGAAGAATCTGTCCCCATCCTCTTGACCCCTGTGGGCCCTTTAATTATTGATCAGCATTGATCAGATCCCCTCTCAGTCTTCTTTTCTCCAGGCTAAACAGCCCCAGGGCTCTCAGCTCTTCCTTGTCACAGAGATGCCCCAGTACCCTCAGCATTGTTGTAGCTTCCACTGGACTCTCTCCCGTAGTTCCCTCTCTCTCTTGAACTGGGGAGCTCAGAACTGGACACAATACTCTAGATTTGGCCTCTCAAGGGCAGAGTAGAAGGGGAGAAGACCTCTGTGCGGCTAGATCCTCTGAACTGCACAGCTTGCTCACATCTACCCAGAAGCTTGGCACAGTCAGCTCTCCTTCCCCACCACCTCCCAATGCCCTGGAGCAGGGACACAACTGTGGCATTGCTTTCGAGTCCCCAGGGGATCTTTCTCTTTTTCCACTGCCTTAAGCAACAAATGTACAAAACAGGGACCTGCTGGGCATGAGAAATGAGATCTGAGCTGCTCTGGGATGGGAGCTGCCACCCCATACATGGCTGGAAAGATCAGCCCAGGTCACCCTGGAGCAGGGGTGCAGCTCGAGGCAGGTTTTCTGTCCCCCAGGTGCTGGGAGGGTCTGGGCTCAGGGTGAATGCTCAGTTTTTCACCTACCTTTTATCCTAATTGAAGATGTGGAAAACTAACCAAGCACTTGCAGGCAACATGTGAATGGTAAAAACTCATAGAAAAAAAACATCTGACCAGTGAAACATCAGTGGTGCTGGGATCCAGCAAAGCCCTGCACCCTGACTCCCAACAGGCACCCAATGAGTCTGCAAAAAGGCTGAGGCACAGTGGGGTAATAACCCAGGCTATGCTCCCGTATTCCCAAAACTGGCAGATCGGGGAGCTCCCGAGTCGCAGGGGACACCCTGACACTGAACACTTGCCAGCTCCCTCCCATGTTATTTGCCTGCTCCCCTCCTGCACAGATGCAAGCTCCCAGTGTCCACACACCCCCTTCCAGACCCCCACAGCATCTCCCCATCCCCAGTTTCCTGAGGCAGCTCACACCAAGTAACGGTGGGACCTGCATCCCCAAAAGCCCCCAGTTATGCCTCCAGGCAGCTGCAGGCCCCCCCACGCTCTGTGCAGGGAGCAGGGAAGGAGGCAGCCCCGGCCAGGCATGTGGATGCTGCCCACCCCGCAGGGTCATCTTCAGCTCCTCAGCTCCCTAGTCCTCCCAGATCTCCAGAGAAGGAGTTTGAGGCTGAAGGGAGCCAAAAAACTGAGAGCTGGCCTTGGCTGCCACCTAGCAGCGACCCGGCAGCAGCTGGAACGGGGTGAGAGCTCCTCCAGCCTGTGGGCCCCTGAGGAAGCCCAGGGACAGGCAGGGGAGGACACTTCATCCCCAGCTCTCACCTCCCTAAATCAAAGGGGACTTCTGCAGCAGAGGGTGGTGTTGGAGACAAGCACTCCAGCACCCAGACAGTTTCGAGCAAGCTCAGCTCCATTTCCATCACCCCTGGATGACAGTTGCGATGGAAACCCCTGTCCTGAAGCCTGAACCTCCCCAGAGGGCTGTACAGCCCCTGCTTGAGCCACAGGTCTCTGCTTCCACTTCCTTCATTAGCTTTCCATGCAGTCATTACCTAATGAGCCTCAGATTTTCTTTCTCTGTTACCTTTTTTTTTTTTAGCACTTTCACATCCAAAAATCAATCCTAAATGCTGCAATTAAAATAAGTCATAGAATTACACAATGGTTTGAGTTGCCAGAGAGCTTTAAAGATCACCCAGTCCAGTTGATAAACTTCTTATGCTGGGCTTTCATCCATTCCAGAATTAATGTTAAACCCTATCTTGAGGCTTTCTTGGTGGTCTGCAGCAAAGCAGACATCTGGCACATTTCAGGTAGGCACAGGGCAGCTCCTGGAGCCCCAAGGAACAGTCTAGGCTCCAGCAAGCCAGCTGAATGCCGGCATTCAGCACCAGGGCTCTTCTGCTGTCACAGCTTTTCTTTGCATTAGCAGGATGAACAGGTACCCAGTTTTCCTCTCCTAAACTTAATGGATATATAACACAACATGACACTTAGGGACATTTTCCTGAACCATTACGAGTAATACATCAGAATAACACCAGTACAACAAAATCAAGCTATTTTCCTGGAAGTAAAATTAACATTTATGACCCATACTGGGCATGTCCAAGACATGACTCCAAATTTTTCAAGGGATTAAACATTTCTGAACAAAGAAAATGACAGCAGGGTCATACACATGGCCTTTACTGCCCTAGGCAGCCGGGAGCTGCTCCAGCTTCTCACACATCTTCTCACACTTCTTTTGTCAGGCTGGGGAACCATCGGAAATGGCCACTGGGAGCAGCCAAGCGTGCTGATGACACCACCGCAGAGAGCGCAGTAGGAGGAACGTACAGGTTCCGAGACGGCCCTTGGTCAGATGGCCCACTGGCACTGCACAGACCAGCTGCAAGATGCCTGGCAAGGTCTTTGCTCTTCATTCTCTCTTCATCTGCAGGAGGGACACAGAAAATAAAGATAATGTCTATACTAGTAACACTAAGGGCTCCAGTTTAGACTGAAATCCCTTTTGCCTGGACCGTAGCAGGTTGTGGCAAAAAGACTTTCTACTGCACACACTTATTTGATGAGCCTGATACAGTAGAAACCAAGACACTCTTTCCCTCTCCTCCCAGTGCTCATCCGTGTTTCCCCAGAGGCAGGAAATCAGCAGTGAATTGAGTAGCTCCTGCCTGAAAAACTGGGCCTCCAGTCCAGACAGATGGCAGGCAGCCCTGTTCCAAGACACGCGGCCTTTGGCAAGTCAATCTGCTTCCTAAATTGGGCAACTTTCATATGGTTGATGTCAATTCTTCCATCATTTGGAATACGAACACCCACACAGGGACCTTAAAAGGTTAAAAACAAAAAAAACTTGTGTCCCTTTGGATTTGGAGGTTGAGTGAAATGAACACAGGCCAATGTTCGAAGGGGAGAAACAAAGACTTCTGCAAAAGTCAACAGAAATCAACGGAGAAGGCAATAACCCTCAATCCATTTGTTCCCACTAAACATTTAGAAATCCATTTTACTGCGCAAAGGTCAAACCAATGCATTGCAATCAGCCATTTATTACTGTCACTTCTCCATTCCACAGAAACACCAACATTTTCATCTGCTCTAGCAAAGAAGCAGCACCAGTCCTATGACACCAGTGACTGCGAGACTCACAGCACAGTAACAGACCGCTCAGCTTTCAATGGTTTTAAACTAAAAGAGGGGAGATTTAGACTAGAGAAAAGAAAGGAGTCTTTTTACACTGAGGGTGGTGAGACCCTGGCCCAGGCTGCCCAGAGAGGTGGCTGACACACCATCCCTGGAAACATTCCAGATCAGGTTGGTCAGGGCTCTGAGCAACCTGCTCTAGTTGCAGTTGTCCCTGCTCAGTACTGAAGGGTTGGACTAGATGACCCAAACCATTCTGATTCTGTGATTCTTCCCACCATGCAAACTTATACTGGCAAATTGTTTGTACCGTTACAGTTGTCTGGCACAAATGGCATTGCCATAAGTAGAACAGAGGGATGGACAGCTTCATGATGCTGGGCCTTGTTGGAAAATGGTTCTTTCTGATGAGGGTCATCTTGGCTCATTTCTGCTGGTTGCTTGGAGTAGAGAAAGGAGGTGTCAAAGTCTTGCACTGACTTGAATAAGACAGCAGGCATCAAGGACTCTCCAAAAGAATGATGTGTCTGCAAATATATATAAAAAAAGACCTCAGGAGAGGGTGTGATTAGTTCATACTCAGTTCACCAGCTGCCCTGATCTTTATTATCTCTCAAAACCCACAAACTGGAACGTCAGCAACCAGATGATTTAAAAAAATAAATAAAATACTAGCTACTCACAACCTTGGCCAAAGGGCACCTTCCCTTGCAGAGCAAGCTGAAGAGAGCGACAGATTATTACAAGATACAAATCACCATGTCTTAGCAAAGAATTAACAGCTGGCCCATCTCTCAGCAGCCCCACGCAAAACAAATGATGGCAATGACAGAGGGAGTTTGTACAAGGGAGTAGGAACTGAGTCAGAGGAAGGCCCTCTACATTTTTCCTTTAGAACACAAACTTACATTTGAGGGATGCTCACCCATGTCTCAGTCACCAACAGGGGCTAGAGCCAATGCTTGCATTTGTTAACTCGGCACGGAGAAGAGAAATACTGAAATGACGGACAAGCAGCAATTCACCTTGCCCAACCATAGCTGGTCAAAAATTAGGCACTATTCTGACATTCATTAACCTATCGCTAGCTACCCATCTGCCTCCATCTCACCTCACCTCACTTCTCCGCACACTTCCAGAAGTTTTCCTCTTCTCTCATTTTCTCAAGGCCCCTTTTCCCAGCTTGCTTTCTCTCCATCCCTTTCAGGTTACATCTCCAGGGGCACCAATTCTTCCAGCTCTGCTATAGACTATCTGAAGATCAAATTTCCCCATCACCCTTCTAGAAAGTGTTTTTTTACCTCAGCCACTATCCACCTCTAGAGGAGTAAGAAGCTGTGTTTATCTAGAACCTTGGAAACACACTCTTCTTTCCAGCTCTGCAACACCTTCTGAGTCTCAACAAACCTTAAATGATACTGGCTCCCTGCTGCACCCAAAGCAGAGTGTTTGCAACGTGCCATGCTGCCAGCCCAGTTAGACTCATCATTAACCACTGTTTCTGAAGAAAAGCCACCACACAATGCCTCAAAGCATTGCCCAAAACACAACCTTCCCAAAGCCACCCTCTTAACTGAGGAAGAGTCCTGTGAGATCCAGAGTAGCCCCACAGTAACTCCCAGTAACCCTCAGGACAGGGAATGGAGGGGAAGTAGAGGAATGTAGAAGGGTCAGGTTTGATCTATAATGTGCTGAAACAGTCTTGTTTCCACTAAACCTTGACAAGCCAGTGGAGCTCTAGTGGTTCATCAATAACACGCAAAACAACAGCAAAGAGGAGAGCGTATAGCTCTGAGCCCACACTAACAGGCAGTTGTTATTTCTTTGCCAATCAGTTAAAAAAAAACAACCAAACAACTACGTCAAAGCAATCAAAGGGTTATTCAAATAATCTAAAAGCAAGAACAACCTCTCAACAGCAATAGCTGAGAAGAATGCTCTTACCTTAGCCACTACCAAAAGCTCTGCAGGAGCTTCCTTTGTATCCTCCTGCACAAGTTCAGGGGCTTGGTCTGTTGTTCTCAGGACACTGTCTTCATCCAAAAGTGGCTGCACATCATCCTGTGTCTCCTCCTTAGCCGACAGCTGCGATTGCTAAGAAGATGGACAAAGCAAGAAGAGGTACTGCTAGTGTGAGCAGAAGAAAGCAGGATGCACTGGAGCATATTACAGAGCAATCAGATGATAACACTCAGAGATTAGCTGAGAGAGAAATGTAAAGGAGCCTCTTCTGTTCTGGTCAGAAGTTTTAACTCTCCTCTCTGGAGAAGTTTGGGCTTGGAAAGGACCAGAAATAATGTGAACACGAAACTAACTTCTCTGCCACAGTAAAACTTCTCACTTAAGTAGTACAATTTTATTCAAGTAACTGGTTATTGCTCGTTGCCATCTGAGAAGTTTTAACACAGAGAAGTGTCCTAACATAGCAGAGCTGATACAACATAGTATCCAGCCATTTTGCAGTTCAGGAGGGTGGGGAAAAAAAAAAAACAACAAACCAACTGTTGTTAAGCCTGATGACGCAAATCTAAGACTGGACAATGCAAAGGGAGTTCTCCACTGCTTAAGAGGAGTTACCAGAAAATGCTAGTTAAGCAGTAACATGTGTCCTATTTGACACACTTCATTCCATTTCTAAACATATCGAGCCACGTTATTATCATCATGTTAGTGATGCACTATGGAAGAGGAAGAAACATTTTGGACAGCTGAACAGAACAGCAGAGAAGGAAATGGTTGAAGTCTAACACAGTGATCTAGAGGATTGCAATTTCTGGAAAAGGGTTCTAATAAGACCCTTGAAAGCAGACATGACAAAACTTCACATTCCTCTAGTTTCCCAGTCACCAGCTACATCTGGAATTTACATAAATGGATCTTGCTACAGTTAACTAGTTAGGGTACTCTCCAGATTTTGCCATAAAAAAAAAATACAGTAAACTCAGATTTGCAGTCTTTGTCACATTTTTTCCTTCCAAATACATACATTAAGATGCTGATTTGTGTCTTTCAGTTCAGATGATATAGGAACAGTGCAAGGCCATTAATATCCAACGTACACAGCTTACATTATGTTTCTCTAGCACAGAAACACAGTTGGCTAAAACAAAACCTAGGTAAAACAACTGCTTTACAAGTTACTAACATTGCACCAGCTTTTACTCATTTCAGACAAATGTCAGAAAAACTGCTCTGGAGCAGGCCCACTGCTGAACACTTCAACAGCTGATGTTTACTTGAAAGGTGCTTTGGTCCCTGTAGTAAAACATGTCATGAAAACACTGCAATCTAAGTAACACAGAAAAGCAAGAGAGTCATCTGCAGACAAGTGCACCTGCTGTTTCTAACAGTACTATATTAGATTGCACTCAGGATCTGGGGTTTACCCCCAGCTTAACCCCTCTGTTCATCAGCTTCTCCAGCTGTTAAATAGCAAAGGGCTCCTCTTTTTAACATGCTGTGAAATCAAAGGTGCAAACCAGTATCCAGATCTGGTACCGTTTACCTTGAGGGTGAGGTCTTTTTAATAAAGCTGTAGTTGCATACCAGCTTACCCCCTGTGGCAACCAGGATCACAAATCCCTTCCTTTCAGGTAAATTTAGAATGAGCAAGACCCTCAATGCAAATAATACACCACCAGTTCTTGTATTTTCCTGCATTTAAATGATACCCCGAGTTATTACACACCCTTTGACAATCCCCAGAAATGCAAGAGGAAAACACACCACTTCTTGGCACCCGGGGGTGCAAACCATGAAAGTGAAACTGAACTTAAGAATCTGGTACTGGTTTGAATTCAGAGAGTCTACTCTCTCTCCAACTGAAAAATGGTGGTGCTTGAGGGAGGTTAGAGAAATCACTAAGCACACACTCTCTCAAGTCTGCAAAGGGATCAGAGGACAAGCAGGTAAGAGATGTATTAACAGTCCACATGTAATTGGTTTTAATTATGGTTCTGTTTGCTTTTCATAAAAGCAAAAAAACAACTCCACAAAAACACTGTCTGGGATTAAACCAATGTGTGTCTACTGATCCCTGGAGCTGATTTCACTGAATGATGGCTGTGCCGCAGCCAAATTCCCACCTGGTCACACACTTCATCCCTATCCAGCTTTGAGCTCACTGTTTCGTAAGTAGCACTGAGAGATTCCTGCTGCACATGAAGGGCTGGCTCCACCAGTTCAGCAGACTCCTGCTGTCCACTGGGATGAACATACAAAGCCAAAGGATTCAGTTCCATGAACCCCTAGGAACAAACAAATAAAAAACCCAATCCACTATAGTCAAGAAAACCATGCTGCCACTACCACAAAGAATAACAAGGATTCATCAAATTTCTGATAGGTTTCACAAAGAAGCATGCCAGACACAAGTCAGCTCTAAATTATTGAAGAAATACTCTTACTACAAAAACCAACTCCCCTCTCTCCAGCAAAAAAATTACTCAGCAATGTCCCTCTCCCCCAAAATGGGACATACCCACGCAAAAATACAATCATAGGAACTAATGCTGCCAAAACACACATTCTGGATCTATTGAATAAAAGCCAGATATGATCACTCTGGGCTGTAAAGTCTGATTCACTGCTGAGATCTAAATTCGTGGAGGTACCTTTCTAAGAGTTTTCATATCCCCACGGTTCTTCCCGAAACAGAGACATTCAGATAATGACGCAGATGGGCCTAAATCATAGATGCTCTCTGCACTGGCTTACAATTTGAATATCTGTCCCAAGACACAATGTGCAGTGGTTACCCTGTCTAACGCTCTGCATTTCACTGGCAAAGTAAAAGACTTTTTAAACCAAGATACTTTCCATAATTCAATTTGGTAATGGCATTAGCAATCTTCAATGCCCAGAACAGAGGAGGCCAAACCAGCTTATTTAACTAACCTGCTCCTCACTCAGCTGCCCCTGCCACTATATAACACTACTTTAAGAGAAAATCTAAAATCTGATCAACTTGCTCTCATTGTATGGATCAATCAGGGGCCTGAAATGATGACTAGGAAATCTAGCTGGAATTAACAATGTATAGTTAATTAACACACCTCTTAACAAATTCTCAATTCCATCTCAGTTTGACCTTATGCTGAAAACATCTACAGCTCTTTTACTTTTTCATATTATTCATACAAGCCATGCATCAGCTTCAGATGAAGCTGCAATTCTAACAAGCTAATCAACTTAAAAAAAAAGCAAAACCTAATCCACTGTTTGAAGACAGGGTGAAAATAATTTGTTCTGCTCAAGCAGAACATGTCTGCTGCGTTTTCAGATTCCACCTTCATGAAAATGAAAGCTCTCTCCACAGACACTGGGATGCAGCCACAAAATGATCAGTTACAGGACAATATTCCTTTTGCTCTGCACAAAACCATCTTCTTATTATGATACCAAATTGATCCTTTTCCAGCCCTTCCTTTCAGCAGCACACAACTGCCTCCTGACCTGGGAAGGAACGTTCTCTCCACAGTTGTCAGCATATCCCCCATCTGTCAAGACATGGTGGAAGTAAACATCCTCCTTGGTGGACGTGTTGCACAGGAAGAGGTGCAAAATGCCATTCACGTATTCATCCACGATGCCCACAAGTAGATGGGAGCCACAGAGCTCCTTGAAGAGGAGAGTTGCTGCCCTGGACCATGTATCCTGAAGAAGAAACATGAATGTAAAGGTGCTATAGACACACCAACATCCACCACCTGAGACTTTCCCCTGGGTGCACGTGTCAAAAACTCAAATAAACCAGGTCAGGCGAGGGACAAATACAGAGAAGTCAGACAGAGAAATACCTCAGCATGGAACTGAATCAAACTACCCCAGACCTGCAATGCCAGCTATTCTGGGAATACTCTTTTGCCCTAAATACCCATTTCCAAACATCATTCAATGGCACTTACCTGTGATTTTATCACAATTGCCTAAAATATAGTTGTTTGTTTAATTCCTGGATGCATGTGATTTTAAATGTTAAAAGCATCAGAAATTTCTAAGCAGCTGGTAAGCCATCACAATGAAAAATGCGATTCTTTAACCCTCAAAAAAAAAACAACAGAGGAAATGATATTTTATAAAATAACATTTATAAAACACAGAAGAAGCAACTCTGCTCATATGCTTTCCTTCTGAGACTGCTTTTTCTCAGGCTTCTTGACCAAGAGATTTCCCAGCACAGATGAACTTTCTTATGACCTTTATATTTCTTTGACCATGCTGATTGCATCAAATCAACTCAAAGCTCTGTCACAGAATAAATTTTTAAAACAGGGCTGGTGCTACCAAGGCTTCAGAGGGAGCCTGGAGAACTACTGGCAGGGGAAGAAACAAGTTTGTTCATTTGCTTAACAGCAGTGATCTGTTTCTGCAACAATATAAACAAGAAGACTGATAAGGAAAACAGACAGTGGAAGGGTGATCAGTTGCAGAGACTTCCACAGTCATACTCTGCTGAAGGTAAGAGCAGCAATTCTCTGTAAACATCAGTGGGACCTGAATTAATCCAAATGCTTGCCCTTACCAGGAGAAAAAGCCAACCTCTATTTGACAGCTCTTATATATGTCAATAAACAAACCTGCACATGAGCACCTACCTCCAGGGGTTTTACCCGTGCTAAGGAACATGGGATGGCCTGAGCAGGAAGCTTCAAGTAGCACCACCTACAATACAAAATAAAAGGCATCACCATTCCAGCAAAATCAGAGCAAAGCCAGGCAGAAGAGCAGAACTTCCTCCTCTCCTGGGTTTTAAAATCAGCTAAGGAATATAGGCATATACTGGATTTTGCACTTATGACTAAAACCCAACAGCAGCTTTGGAAAAGACTCCACATCCAGAGAATGGGCGCAGCAGAAATAGCAGTAACAACTGATCCCTTATGCCTCCCCTTGCCCACACATCTCCTCACCAAAACCCCTTATGGACAGAGAGCAACAACCTTTGAACCAAAGAATGCCAATGGCCAGGCATGAATAGAGGCAAATGAGGGGAAAGAAGCAAATACAGAAAAGGTACTGAAACGCAGAGGAGAACAAGTAACTCTGACACTGCAAATGCATCCCACTTGGACTGATGATCATTCAGGAGGAAGTTTACATCCATACATGGATCTGGGAAGGAGGATTAGGGAGCCTGGCCCGAGGGGACAGCAAGTGGCAAGAGGAAAGACAGGAGTGAAGGCAGAAATGGGAATGGATTTAGCCCAAAGTTGCTGTGGGAGAGTGATGGACAGGGCTGATGAGCAAAGGGCCTGGAGCAATCAGCAAAACATGTCTTTGACATCACCTCACACACTAGCATGGAAGCAAGGAAATGCCTGCAAGGCACCATTATGGAATAACCCCTTAGATCCTTGCTAGGAAATCTGCAGGCTGGGATTTTTTTCTGAAGACAGACAGGCCAGCCAGCCTCACCTTGATGCCTGGGGAAGGCAACAGAGCAATGAATCCTGGGAACCACTTCCAGACACTTGAAAGACAAGGTGATGACTGGCAGTAGCCAGCATCGATTCACCAAGGGGAAGTCATGTTTGACCAACCATATGGTGAAATGACAGGGCTGGTAGTGAGGGGAGAAGAGTGGGTATTGTTCACCTTGACCTCTGTCAGGCTTTGGACACTGTCCTGTAAGATACTCACAGAGAAACTAATGAAGCATGGGCTGGATGAGCAGACTGAGAACTGGCTGAAGTGCCAGGCTCAGAGAGTGGTAATTGGTGGTACAAAGTTTAGTTGGAGGCCAGGAACTAGCAGTCAATACTAGGTCTAGTCCTGTTCAACACCTTTATTAACAGTCTGGATGATGGAGCAGAGAGTACCCTCATCAAGTCCACTGGTGGCACAAAACTGGGAAGAGTGGCTGATACACTAGAAGGTCATGCTGCCATTCAGAGATCTCTCAACAGGTTAGAGAAATGGACTGACAAGAATCTCATGAAGCTCAACAGAGTTCTGCACTTTGGGAGGAAAAGCCCCATGCACCAGTAAATGTCAGGGGTCAACCAGCTGAAAAGCAGCATTTTTAGAGCAAGTGTGAACAAGCACTGGAACAGGTTGCCCAGGGAGGTTATGGAGTCTCCATCCTTGCAGACATTCAGAAACTATCTCAACACGGTCCTGGGCAGCCTGTTCTGTACGGTCCTGTTTGAGCAGGGGGGTTGGACAGGATGACCTCCACAGGTTTCTTCCAACCTGAGCCATTCTGAAATTCTGTCACCCATGTGTAATTTACTTACTTGAGGAATCTCAGCCAAGACTTGCGGACAATTTCAAGATTTCCGTAATCTGCGTAGAACACCTCTACTTCCTGGTCATTGATCACACGATGGATGATAACACGGTACCACCAATTTGCAACTGTTACACAGCAAAGCTGTCCAGGCCGTACTGAAGACTCAGGCATGATGTAACGATCAGAAACAAGTTTATGTGAGTAAAGGTGTCTGCAAAAGACCATGGGAAACTGTGCTAGGCAGGAGGTGAACAAAGACAAGTATACGGCCCTTCTGAAGAATCCCCATGTCTCAAGGTCCCCACGACACAAATTTTCAGGATTTTAGATCTCTTACCTCACTGTTCTGCAATACTTAAAACTAAATTGACAATTAAATAAATGCAACCCCCAACTTTTAAAATTTGAATTACATTCTTGGAGTCTAACATCTTAATTAATGAGTATTAATCAGAGGCTAAATACACTTATTCCAGTCACTAGATTTTAACATTACCTTGACATGTCAGTGCTTCTTGTAAGCCAGGTTCTGGAGTATCAGCTCATACACACAGTATCTATCAGCAGAGCCTGTCATCACATTGACTTGTGTCCCACTGACATCAAGTATTTACTTTGGCACACAATTAACAGCAACTGTAGCACTGTTGTGGTGGAACAGAATCTCAAATGCACAATGTAACTGACATGAACACAGCCACTGATGACATTTTACTTTCAAATATAGATACAATAAGGGCCTATTACCCTGTACTTTCAGGAAGTGTTGGAGGTGGAAGTAAAAGCCTTAAGGTAGCACATCAACAACAGTAATGCAAACAATAGAGAGGGGCAAAGGAACCCTGAAGCTCCTTTCCAGGCACTTAAAGTTTAGTACTGTCTGAGACACAGACAAACAACCATGAATTGCTGTTGACTGTGCTTTTTGCTTGGAATAGGTGAGCATTATGAGTATGTGTTTCAGTGCAGCACCAGCATCTCCAGATCAAATGATCAAGTAATCAAGCCAGCAGTGACCACAACTAACAGCTGGATGCCCTGTTCCCTCAGCACAAACACACACACACACACACAGCGCATGTAGCAGCACTGAATCAGCACAGCACATTTGCACCTCATCTCAAACATCATATTCTGCAGTTCATCAGGTATTTCCCTGCTGCAGATATGGATGTAGAATTGGCTTGGAGAGATGATGAATCCCACGAAGACCCCCACCATGCACTCTCTCTCCAGTGGTGGTAAACTGCAAAGGTTTCTGTCCTGAACTGCATCTGGGGGGATTTCTGGAGTGAGTATCAACTTGTCTAGTAGAGACTTCTCCAAATCCTTAGGCTACAAAGGGATAAGAGGAAGATGGGAATTAGACTTTCCATCAAGGTAAAAAAAAACACTTCTGCTTTCCCAGGGACCCATGAATTACTGAACATGTGAAAATGCCAACAAGTTTTCCAAATTTGGATTAAAATGTTCCCTGTGATAGAAGAATTCATTTTCACGCTCTCTATCTCCCTTCCTTCTTTTTGTCAGTGTGAAAAGAAATGCAACAAAAATACCTTGCTCATATTCCTGCAAAGAATAAAGGAGAGGAACTGAAGTCTTGTCACATATTTAGACCAAAAGTATTGAATGGCTATTGGTAAAATAGCAAACCAAAGCAAAACCCCACACCAAAACAACCCAAACCAAACACAACCCACCTGTTTGTCAGATTTTACCCAAAAGATGCTATTTCTATGTTCTGTGACCATGAAAGAGTACATGACTGAAACAGCAAATCTCTATCTGAAAGTGGTTAGAAAGCTATAGAAGGCACAAATGTTTTCACACTAGAGCTAATTCCCAAAGACAAAAACAAACAAAACCTACAAATTCTGTTATTTTCTTACTCTAGAAAAATTTATGAATGAGCTTTTAGCACAGCTTACTATTTTGCTTTATTCTTTAACTGCTGAAAACATTCTTTCACTTGAAGTAGTGTGGATGGGAACCTTAATCAGATATCTGCTACTTTCACTGCCTCAAGAGCTTTCTTTTGCACCAAACAGCACTCCTCCAATGACCAGAAATCAAAATTATTTCAATTTTACTCCCCCTGAATATGCTTCAAATTACCACTACATTATACAGCAGGCAATGTATGGGAAATTTGTCTTTCAGCACACGCTGTATTGCTTATATGGCTAAATCCAACTACAAACAACAGTGGTTTTGTCATACTGGCTCTTAACTATTTTTTAAAGATGCAAGTAAGAGTCTCTCCTCGTGCGGACTGAGCAATTTCCTTTGAAACACCTTTGAAATTTTTGAGTTAAAAACTTTGGCTAAAACATTTAGTTAAACAGCAAATTAACATTTTGAGCTAAAGAGCAACTGAGGTATTTCTTGCCTGAGCAGCAACATCACTTCTAAAAATCCCTATATTTCATGAGCTTGGCAGAAGAATCAGCACTCAGCAAGAGGATTTTCCTGATAAATAGAAGCCCTAAAGATGCTCAAATGAAAACAAACAAACAAGGGACACATTCTCCCAAAGGGGTTTGGCAGTTCAGAGCCTGTCTATCAGAGTTCAGACTACAGGAATCAAGGTCTCCGAGAATCATTCCTCCCCAGCTCTGTCACAAAGCTGCTGGATACTTCAGCCCTGCCTAATGCAGCAGGGGAAACTTCACACGGCTAGTCTCAGAACAACGCTATTATTAAAGCCCAATTACAAGCAAGTACACCAAAATATATCACCACTGTTACCAGGATGCAAGATCATGCTTAATGGGCCTTGGATGATCTGCAACATAGATTTGAAGACCAGAGAAAGACCAGAAAAAGACCTAGTTTGGATGGCATATAAAACTACAGGTCATTGTAAGTCTGGTCACCTCCAGACTCATCTAAAACAGGTACAAAAGTTTATGGAAGCAGCAGCACATCAGCAACACAAATTCAACAGAAACAAAGGCTACAGATTGCTTGTCCAGCCACTTACTTCTTTGAGGCATTCACCTAAATCTACTGCCTGAGTTTCCACTGACTCTGACTTCTCTTTGGTTCTCAGGTGGAAGCTGTCTGTCCCACAGCTGGGTTCCAAAGAGGGCGTCTCAACTGCAGGCACTGCTGCAAAGACAATTCATTTGGCTGTTATTCTTTATTGGACTGATGCAGTGTTACATATCAAGCAGAAAGAGAAGACATCTGAAAATGAAAGTCTGAAAGCACTAATATTGTTTTCCTTATCACTTGTAGCATTCACAGCCACCACAGTTATGAGGATTCGCTTGAGATGCATCCTTCAGTGTATTAATAAATTAAACCAAAACACATTTGCTCTTTTAAGCCTGCTAAGCATTAAACCAATTGCTAGAATAAAGCTAGAATTAGTTTACCCAGGAAAATCTAGGAATTTTTCAGGAAATGTATGTACTCTGCCTTCCTTCATAACTGTTTGGGAAATGGTGAATAACTAAAAGCCTGTGTGATTTTTCAGGAGGAAAAAGCAGAAAAGCATTATAAGGCAGATCAAAATACAGACTAAACCATCAAAGACAAGAAATGAAACAGAGCTATATGACAAAAAAAAGAGTAACAGAGGTATATGGGAATTCATCCTGCACATTCTCATTTTAGAACATACGAGTATGGGGTTCCAAACAACTCCATTTATAAGGAAACAAACAAAAAAAATGAACTTTGAGGATAAAAGTGCTTTTCTCACAGTTTCTGACAACTTTGGGCATACCTGCCACCAGCTCCAAGGTGGACTGAAAGCCCAGGTCACATGGAGGGAGACTTTTGGCAGTCATTGCCAAGTACTCCTGCTCCAGTTGCGCTGGGGTTAAGCCCTCGTTAGTAGCCATTACTGGGGATCTCATCTCCTTCTTCAGCACCTCCATAAGCTGTGCCTGCTTGGACATGTCCACATTAAAGGGGAAACAAAAGCAAGCAGAGAAACAACTTGTAACACAGCTGCTCAAATACAGGCATAAGACTTTTTACCACTTAGCAGCTGAAAGCTAGTGGTGGGAGAGGGCAGCAAGCCAGGTTCACCAGCAGCCACTACCTACCAGCCACTGTACTTCCTTGCCTGCAACCCTGGAGCTGCCACCTTCCAGCACCCATGGTCCTCAGCTGACTCTTGCTGCATTTGCTGCCTGTCCCCATGGGATCACTGTCCCTACAAACACTGTACCCCCAGATGTGGCGCACCCCTTA